>DWDT01002285.1:0-14006 GCA_018245595.1 Microceris scylla | reverse complement strand
TAGCCTCGCTCAGTACAGGGAAGGGGAAGGGATCCTATTGGTTCTTAACAAACACATTCCTCGCTACGCATCCTCGCCCATCCCTGGTGGACATGCACCCTAACGCCCTGCTGTGAATATTCTCTGTCTTACAATAAATAACTAGTACATACTCGTATATACTACTTTGTAGCTTTCGGCGCGGCTAACGGGAAGTGGTCACAAAAAGTTTGTTGTAGAATTGCACACAGGTGCAAGGTGCATCCAGTACCAGCACGTGCGTGGAACAGATGTGTTATCGACGTATCATGCTCAATTAAGCCGTGTATGTTCGTATTCCTTTTGTTGAAATTACTAGCATACTTGATAAAACTAATCTAATACCTTTAAACGAGCAATTTTTGTATTTATGTATACATACATAATAAATAATCGACCCATTATAATTCTACTAAGATTTTTAAAAAGTAAGGATATATCCACCTTTATGCTTAGAAAGAAATAATGTGCGTACAGCCCAAAAGCTATAATAAGGTATTTACTAGTGGATTATTTGATATTTTTTAAATGGATGTCGTGACTATAATTTTTTTATTTACTTTAAAATAAACTTTAAATTTGTTACATAAATATTTATTAGCTTACTACAGGCTCTGTAGTTTTGGCTAGCTTATCTGTTGAGCAGGAGGGTGTATATTCAGATGATTGTGTATGAGTCGACTAAAATAATTAATATTATTATTACCTTTGTACTTATTCACCAGTAGTGTTCGTCCCGTAAGATTTACAAAAGGAGTGTCTATATTCAATATACAACTGCAATATGGACAAAAAATGAAATAGTGAGAAAGTTCCAAATACAATCCTACATGCTATGTAATTTAATATAAATATTTTTTCATACTTGAACTCCGCAACACTCTACATGAGTACATTTGCGCAACCGTTACGTTGCTTCAATTTGCATTATTTATTTATTTCCATTATGATTTACTGAACTTGGAGAGGCCTATGTCCAGCAGTGGACGATGACAGGCTGATAGTGTATGTGTGTGTGTGTGAACTAGGAGAGCAAGGAGCTGGAATGAAGAATATGTGTGGATAAGCATCCGTCTTCCTTCGTGCTCAAGTGAGCGTACATTCGGCGACGAGGCTTACAACAGGCTTCTTCAAACAAACATTCCCATCAATCCACTTACTGCACTTCCAGTTTAACCACTTAGTATCGCAGTTACGAGTATCATCCACTGATTAAATCTTGTTATTTAACAGATTCCATAGACACCATTGTACAATACGTATCTGTCAAACTTGATTTCATAGACATCTCACTTTATGTATTTGCAAAACTTAATTTCGCAATATATCACATTTGTAATTTTTTCGACGCTTTTTTTCATTTCACTGTTAAAACGTGGATCTTCTCTAATACTGAGAGGGTTAAGGCCGTATTCAGCCACGTTGGCCAAGTGCGGGTTGACAGACTTCACACATCTTAGATTTTTTTTATAGGCAAAATATAAAAAAAAAAATTTTAACACACATGTTTCGGCGATTACATGTTTACGAAGAGCGTTGATTGAATTCCAAGATTTTCCTTTTTTTCTGTCCAATATTTCTGCTTTGATGCCGCATATTCTTGGTATAAACAACCTAGAAGGATCAATTCACTTTTCGTTTTAGTTCAAATGACATTAGAGCAGGTTGTTAAATTCACAACGACAGTTGCCACAAAAAAAAAAAACACCCGTGACTGGTATGCAGCTACATCGTAGATAACATAAAATAATGTATGTAACATATATTTCCCCAAAGGGACAAACAGACGAATGTATTATACTCATCTGATTGACCAGTTATTTGTCATAGATTTGTTTAATAAATCATATCAAAAGGAAACGGAAAATAATTTGTATTCTGTATACAGTACCAATAGTCTACTGCCGGCATTATCATAAAGTTTCCCGCGACAGTACATGTACGAATGTATACGAAATATACAAATATGAATGTCCCCAAATTCATGGAGCCCGGTTCCGTAGCTACGGGGGTGCAAACACGGACAGACAAGATATTGAATTATTCATGCCCCTACCACCTGCCCTCAACAAACTGACATTTGTTACAGAAACCAATAAATATTTGAAATGTTGTCATTAACTTATGGTCCTAGACAAATTGTTCTCCGGAAATGGAAAGGTGAACAAATTACATTATCTTTTTTTTATCTATCGAAATAAAAAAGCACATGTAACACCGACGTAACCTTTATACGATGTGTTGTACTAAAATATCTCATGGTAAAATATTCAGTGAAGTAATAAAAGAATATTATTACTAAATATATAATGTAGCGTCCTAGAGACTGCGTTGGAAGGGTCCACGACAGATTGTCTTCAGAGATATGCTTTATGCATATCCCAATAATTTCAAACTCCCTTACAATACAATGTATTCGTTTTGGCACAAGCTGGTTGCACATTTCATTCGTCCAACCTTTGTTTCGTCCCCGATCGCCATTCTTATTTTAAACGCTATTAAGTTCAAATTACGTATTAAATCTGTACACGTAATGTTGTCAAGCTTTTAAAAAGCGAACGCTTGGACGTTCCGAAATTGAAATCCGCTATAACGTGTTCCATTTCATTCAGCCCAACGTTGTCGAAACGTACGCTGTAAAGTATTTTAGACTAAATTTCCGAAACTAAACCTTGATCCGTTGTACGTTCGAAAACCTGACATAATACAACTGTAGTAACCTATTCGTTTAATAAGAAACTTTTTGTTCCGGACCCCATGTTTCGCGAGTCGAGACGTGAATTTGATATTAAAAAATGCTCCGAGAGAAATCTTAAATTCAATAGTAATTTGAAAAGCAAGGGAGAGGATAATGGACCGAGTCGTACGCCCTGTTTTTGCGGTGTTGTATTTAGTTCGCGAATTCTTCAGGGTCGTTTTGTGTACACACTGGTTTCCGAACCCAGCATGTGTCAGTCAGACTATGGCGGGTATAAAAGCGCGCCAAGATTCTAATTACACAGTCAATTTGGTACAGCGGGAAATATGAATTATTGCCCTAGCGTAACCGAGATGAAATCGGCCAGATTTAAATTTCGACAAAGGTTCGTATTTATAAAAGAATTTAGGAGCAATTTAACATCAGAAAGTATTTGACTATTGGTAAATAATTAGTCTTGTGATTTTCCAGCTACTGACAACTAAAGGGGTGTTCCATTTTTAAAATTATTTCTAACGATCATTCATATTCAGTCGTAATTACTTTTATGAAGACATAATGGCTGCGTAATTTTATTAATTTGCACCATGGAATGAGTGACGTTGATTACCGTGATTTTTGGCTTCATTTTGATTTAAATTACAACTAATAGGTTATTATAGCAATCCTTTACAGGATTTTATCCATTAATTTCCTGTTGGCTTATTAATTTTAGTAAGTTGACAGCATAATTATATTATACAAACTCGTACATATCGTTCTACGCATATTTAGGGACAACCTTTTTAATTTATATAAATACATACATATATGCATCAAGTTTAAGAAAGCCATTATTTGGATGGCTTTGAATTACTAATATTCTTTTCCTTAGAAGTTAAAATAATTAAATAAAAATATTACATTTTGTACGTATTTACATAACATCACACTTATCTTGTTCTGAAGTGGTAGGCAGACGAGTTTTGTACACTCTCACGATTCACCAGATATGTTATAAGGCCCAACATAGAATAATTGGTGAGTCTGTGGCCATAGACCAAGCACAAATCTAAACTTGAGCTACTACTAAGAGTTTTAAATAAGAAAACCTTATAACACTTTTCCAGACACAAAGATCAAAACCAAGACTGTTGAATCAGAAGTCGCGGGGCCAACCGCTTGACTAACTGGGAAAAAAAAATTATTTGCCCAATAAGCACAGAAGTAGGTAATAACATAGTTCGTCTAACATGATTCGTTAAATTTGCTACACTAAAATTTTAGAGCGAAATTTAGAGGTATTTCAATTTGAACTTCGAACTAACACCCGCTAATGACCGTCATTGAGCGAGCTCCTCAACGGTCTCACATGTTGCGGTTTTGAGCGCGTTCTCATTTTTTTTTGCACCATTTCTCATTTAGCTTTAAACTAGGTATAACCCCGGACTTTGCTCGCACGGTTGTCAAAACAATCTGATTATCATTCTCTATTATTAGAGTGTTAGACTGTATTCAATTCAGTTGTTCAATTATTTTTAATTTAACAGTTCAAGTACATTTCATTTTAAAATTCCAATTTATAATGTCGATTCTCATTCCCGCTAGATTATTATTATTATTTTGACTTTGGCCTATGTATTCGTCGAAAAATCCTATTGAAGTAACCATGAAGTGTACAAATAGTTATTTACTGGATCTAAAAGAACACATTGACCAAATCTTTCTAGTACCGAAAAACCGTTACCTCCAAAAATAAGAAGGAGTCGGGCCATAGTTTACCAGTTTCCCAATTAATGGGAATCAAATGAACTATCACTAGCTGAGCGGTCGGGCTTACTAACGGACTTCTTTCTAATGGCTATAACAAAATATGACCAGTCAAATAATAAATTTCGCATACCAACAGCCTCTGTCAAATCGCTGTAACTGTCATATACTTTTTTAACTTTTTATACCAACTCTACATAAATGGTACCACGCATGATAGCAGTAGTAAAAAAGAATAAAACGAATGGCGCACTTAAATACTATGCAAAGAACCTAGTACCCCAGTTACTCGGTTTCAATGTGACCAACCGTACCAACCGCAGTTTCTAACGGTAACCAGTAACGCGAATTATGAGAAAAAGTAAAATTAAACTTGGACACGGTCAGGCGCTGGAGCTATGGATGATGTTACTCATTGGCACTGGACTTGAAGCCAACAAACTTGATGGTCTCAGAACGACACTATTTTTAGTTTAGGTAAGAGTAGACCCAGATGGTTTTAAAATGGCTTCAGCAATAATAATGACTGTCTTTTTGGTTGAGTGGTTGCAAGCACAACTAGCCATCGAGAAATTTCTTGTAGTAGCTGGGAATCTGGATATATGCCCGGTGTATGGTCATAGCCTCACTACCGATTAAATGGTGAGACGTAACCGTAACTGAAGGAATGTGGATATGTACTACACTCCCCTGCCTATTCCTTCGGGAATCACAGACGTTATGTTACGTTTGTAATAAGTGAAAAGAAACAAAGAAGTTGACAATTATTTTCTTGTTTATAAACCTAGATAAAACACTGTCAGAAATGTAATAATTTGGCGTTTGTTACATGGATGAAAAAACACGGAAAAATGTATGAAACCAATTTTAAACTCATTACATGTAGAATGTACTTTAAATATTTATCTGACACAAAAAACAATTTTATTCAAAGCACGTAACATAACGATCAATCACAACGAAAGACATGGTAACGGTCGTGGTGATAAAAAGGGGATGTTTCTTGCGTCCATCTCTGCATATTGACTATCGTTATCATGCCATACCGTGCATACATGTCTATATCATGCACATCGCTAACGGTGAACAATACTACGTCGAATCAACGTCACGTTTAGAATGTATCATATCATTATTTACGCATATACATCGTGTTGCAGGTAGTAATCGATTTAACTCATTTTGAGTTCTGCCTTTCCATGGTTTTACATATTTCTTCCAGTATACCATCAACTGTTTCGATCGACGTTGTAATAACTGTTAATGTTTTTAACCACAGAATTATTAGACGCTATACTCTATAGCGATGCGCGTCCATCAGGAATAAAACCCAAAAAGGAGAGTTCTTTACTGGTCACAGCTAAGTTTGATCAACCTTTAGTGTATTAATTTGTAACGATTAGGTTATAATTATACACAGTTTAAATGCACCTATTATGTATTGGATCCAGTCAATATTTACTTAAAGACGCGACTGGAATACGTACTCGTACGTGCAGTATGTAAATCGAAGTGGGAAGTAGCGATAAGGCGTGATGACATGGTTTCCCATCTGTCGTTCCATCTCCATAACGGATCTTCAATGAGTACGTGACAAATCGGGAGGTGCTGTCATGGCGTCAGTGACAAATGACAATGGCAGTAGTAATTGTCGCGAATCCCATACGGAACACGTCAAACATTTTATGAGTAAGTATATAGGCAAAACGGATTGTGAAAAAACTTGATTTTGATTTCGAACTTACAAAACATATTACAAAAATTATTGATAATTAATTTTCGTAATACTCGTATGCTTTAGTTATAATCTTTATCTTTTGTAAAGATTGTTTTGATTGCTTTTCAGAGGAGAACCGTGTTTAATAATAATAAAATTAGTGATGATGGTAATGACAAGATATATTTTGGATGTAACTACTCTCGAGATTAATTTGAATTGTAAAAAAGTCCGGGTCATAAATGAGTAAACCTATTCACATAACGCTATAGTCAATATAATTTTAAGGAGGAACAATAATTATCACCAACATTTTTCTTAGATTTTGATATTCAACATAAGCGCTCGTAGCAACGACAGCGTGGCAGTTGGTAAACTATACCTTAGGTACTCGCGGCCGCAAGTGGATTTTGGATTAGCAATAAAAACCTATTTTTGTCTAAGGATAACAAAATTTAAACTATAAATATACGACCAGTAATTCGTTTGTTATGGTGCAGTATTGTCCCCTAGTTTCCAAACCTCCTGGAACTATAGCAGTTATATTGTATAACACATATCAATATACATATATGTATTTAACTCTTTGATCAAATTCAACAATTCTTCAAAAAAATATCTTTTCATATTTTTATAGCAGAAACGTTATTTAATCCACAATTTTCAATATTTTATAAATTTTCATATATAGTACCTACAGCGTTTGTATTAAATTTTGTTTCAATAGCCTTTATTAATACGGCTTACGCTTTCAGCTTGACCTACTGCAGCAACCCTAAGCGGTAACACGCATACTTTAAATTTAAAGTCGTACCTATTCATGAGAGTTTTATGCCCGTAATCTCCACGCTGGACATGGCGCTCAATAGGGCCTTTGTCCAACAGTGTACTGAGATAGGCTGATGACGACGAAATTTAAAGTGTAAATAATTGCTTAAGAAAATTACTTTTATAAATGACGTGTTCCTAATAAAATATGTTGTTCTCGGTGTAGATAATAAATAGGAAATCAACTAATAATAAAAGCAAAAGCAAAAATTAAAAGCAAAACACTAATAATTACGAACACAAGATTTCATCAAAATATCAATTTCAATTAATGCCTTCTATGTTTCCGGACGCATATAACCCGAAACTCTTCTTAGGCATACGTCCTCGATATAAACACGCATCTTTACTTTCCATTAGGTGCGATCGCCGCTAAGACCCAAGTCTACTAAGTAATAACAAAAATACGTACTATTTTACCATAACAATCTTGAGCTCCCTAAAGGACATTTAAGGTACACATATACCAAAGTCCATTAATTATATCGTGCATAAAATATACAAAATTACATAAGTCGTGTGATTTAAACCAGATTTAGGATGGCAATACAGACATTCTACGAGTATATGAAAATTATATAGTAGTAACAGTTAACCATAATGTTTTTATATACAAATATAAGATTCCAACAAATCTTAAAAGGTATTTTTAATAATGATAATACAAGAGTCATATGACCGTGTCCAAAAACACATATACATATGTATCTGATTATATACATACCTACATGTTTATGTTTACACATTTATTTATTATTTAAATAAATAAATATAGGCACTTAAATATTCTTCAGTTCTTATGAGTAACATTTAGCAAATAAAATATTCTACTGCAGAAAACAAAGCAAAAACACCTTAAAAGGTTAAAGAACACTCGTTTTCAGTGTAATAAACATTGCATGCGACGATGCCAATGTCGAGTTGAAAAGTGTTAGCGCTGTGTCGCTCGCTCTTAAGAAAGTTTTAAAAAAGAATGAAGCTTTCAACCTTAACTGTAGACTTGCATATCATTTCGGACTTTTTTATTGTACTTATGTCATGAATTATATAGAATACAAATGGATTCAGATATTTCTGAGAAAATTCATATTAATAAAAATGTATCACTAAATGCTTATGTGATGTACGTATTATATGCTACGACCCTACCCTTATAGTAAGGGGCCTGATAAAAAAAATTATATTTCTAATTATGTTTCTAATATTTGTTCCAGATACTAAAATGCTTAAATGGGCAGTATATAGTAAAAAGAATCAGGACACAAACGTCGGTAACGGAAGAGAAAATGAAAATGGGGAGATACGAGTATATGCTGATAAAAATTATAAAGACAGAGCAAGAAGGTCTTTGGATGCTCAAACTGTAAAAAAAAGTAAAAAACCAAGCCGATACCAAAGAAGATCTTTAGGAGCTGCAGCACGAAAAAATTGTGTGAAAAATGAAGATAAAGAAAATATAAATTATATAGGGCACACACCAAATTATTTTAAAGAGGGTTTCGTTAAGAAATCCGAATTTGTCGCACTGAAAGATGTTAGCAATATTACTCCAACTTCAGGCACACCTAAGTTTGAAAGGCATAAATTTTACCGCCAAGAAACCAAAGATGAAATATCATCAGATCTACCTCCAACACCACCAACTTATAGTAGGAGATTAAGAGAAGCAAAAAAACGTAAGTTGGAAATGTCTAGCGTCAATAACAACGAAGTTTTTTCGAGAAATAGCTCTGCTTATAAATCTGAAAGACACATTAAAAATATGGACCGAAGTCTCTTAAGTTCATCAAAATTAAGCCACAGTATATCAGAGCCGTCTTTGAACGAACTCTCTGATAGGTTGATATCAACTAACAGTAGCAGAGGTTCATTGGCCAAAGCAAAACTAGCTACTATTCAAAATCCAATTAGCACCATTAGAAATTGTAATGAAGGCTTAGTTGAAATTGAATATGGTGAAGATTTAGTAATAAATTGTGTTCAAAAACCGTTAATTATGGATAAAAATCGATTAGAAAAATCCACGTTACCTATTTTCGGACATCAGATATTTACCGACAATCCATTATATTTAAATAGAAATGACAATGGCCTAAGCAATATTAGACCATTAAAACGAACCCGGAAGAAATCAAACGAATTTGAAAGTTCCTTCAAGTCACCGTCAACAGATATGAAGGACGTACATATTTTGCTAAAAGATGGTTGCTCACCTATATCTATGACACCACTTTCTGTAAAGTTAGCAGCTTTAAGATTTAGTACTATGAGTACACACAGTAAATCTCAAAGACCTGATTGTAAAATAGAGATAAATAAGGTTCCTGAATATTTTCCTAAGATAGAGAATCCTTTCACCATAGCCATAAAAGATGAAGAAAGTTCAGCCGAAATGGAAAATAAATTTATTCTTTGCAGGGACTCGTTGACAAATGCATCAGAGTCTACTGTTTCCACTACACAAATGGGAGATGTTACACTGGAAAAGATGATAGAAGATATTATAAAAAGCACTAAAATTGTGAAAACCAAAAGAAGAATTTTACATAACAGCATTGAAACTAAAAACCTGGAAGATAAAGAAGTACTCTTAATAAACTCCGTCAAGGATCTGTTTGTAAACCCTCCAGCTGAAAACAAAACGAACCTTATAAAAGAGGCCAAATACGTTAATTTATCTCGAGAAAATTCTCTTTCACCAAAAGTGTCTCCGAAATCTACTCCAACTAAGATGTTCCCAGTGCACAGAGTTAATGACAAGTTATTAAAGAATGTTCCTATTGGAGGTTTTATATTAGACGATGGCGATGGTTATAATGAAAGAGAAGTTAAAACACCGGACAATTTTACAGCCAATTACAACTACATTTCAAATGAGGGATTAAATAAATCGTTAAACAGATCGCATTCTATGAATTCTTCCATAGCGACAAAAGGTAATTTAGAATACATGTCATCCGAATCTACACCCGATCTTTATGCTGCAACAAAAGAATGTGCTAATAATAGATTAAAACGACAACGCTGTATTCGTAGGAAGAAATCAACGGTAAGCAATGAAAGCCTTTGGAAACAGAATAAAATGGAATCCAAATCATCGTTGTTGCGTACATTGCAAATGGAAATCCCAAGTCCTGCATTAGATTTACAAAACGTGTCTCTATGTGAACCGCTTAGCTCTATGTACAATTGTTTAAATGGTCTGCCTGAGACAGATTACGATCGTTTTTCTATTCCTAACACATCACTCAGGTCTAACGTTTCGCATAGCAGCCTAATGCCTTGTGACAATTATGCACAAAATAAAAGTTCAAGAGAATTATTCGGTTTAACATTAGAAAATGGTATTCCCAGTCCTATTACACCTGTGCCTAATTTGAAAAGAACAAGCAATGTTCTAAGTGAAGAGAGAGCGCATAAATCCAGCAAATTAGATGAAGAACTGATACCAAACGATGGTATGACACCCCTAATTGAGCATAGATCTTCACGACGCTGTTTGACATATTCGCCAGAAGAAAGCAGCATAAACAGCAGCGAAGAAAAAAGAGGAAGCGTCGCCAGCAGCCGTTTTGAGCGTAGTAGTGACATATGTCAATCTCTTAAGGGAACTATTGATCTAGAAATTTTAACTAGGAATGATGTAATAGACGTTCACGGTGAGTGGTGACTATCGGATTCCTTACTTTCCTTTTGTATTATCACAGCTAATTAACCATAAGCTATTGTTACATATTACAATTTATACCCTTTCAGTTATACGCTGCAAAGATTTACAACGGTCTACAGGAAAGGCTGAGGACATCAACGCGTATGCGAAGGTAAAAGAATTATATTGAAGAATTCAGACGTTCGCCTGTTAAGCCACATCTAAGATTATTAATTGCTCCGATCCACTATTTTAATTGAATCTCAAAAATTAATTTAGTTATTCCATGATATGAAACGGTCGGTGAGCATGAAGCTATTAATTTAACAATATTTTGTGAAGTCGTAATGAAATCCGTTGATAGATGACGTTACTAGAATTGATATAATCAATTTGCAGATTTGATACGTATCGATTGCTTTTACTTAAGACTAATGGACTTTAGGAATCCCCATTTTTTTTTAATTGACTGTGTTTTTTCCGTTAGTCGAAGGTTCTTTTCAAATAAATTCAGTCCTCCGTGTGTGGGTGTCCACAAGGGAAATCTATCAATGTCGGCAGCGGTCACATTGTGTACATTACTCTTAGTGAATGTAATTTGTTTGTAAACAATGAAGGTCGGCACAGTGGAGAATATCTATAGTTTGTAACAAAAACAGTTATTACATAAAGATCGTAAAAATGGTTAATAACAATATAATTTCCGATTTAGGTTATAATATTACACCCATTAGTAGTTTCTAGCTCACCCGAAGTTTACTTTGGGTGGCCAATAAAATAAAATTGATATAAATACCGAACCGAAATCCAAAACTATTTAAGCTAAAGTTGAAACTATTATCTTTACCTAAAAAAAACGTTACAACGGTATCAATAAAGAAGTAAAAAATAGGTACAAGCCAACCAGTAAAACATAAAACCTATTATTTTTTTAACGAAATGGTAATTTTTTCCAGGTTGTAATTAGTGGCGTGACAGAGAATCAGTCTCTCCCATCGCAGAGGTCCATATTTCAGAGGACTTCGGTGCTTTATGGCAAGCGGGAGCCGGAGTTCCAGAGACACCTAAAGCTGCCGCTGCCCACCGCGATCTACGATCATCAGATGTTGCACATATCTGTGTGGCATAGAGACAAGAAATACAGGTAGGGCCCAAAACATTCATGCCAACGTTTCTGATTCACAGGTTATAACAGCTGTGTCTTCTAAATCAATGACCACTACAAATCAAAGAAAATGCACAATTAGATGCTTGGCGGGATATCACACTTATCTAATAGAATGAAATGATTTGGTTCTACGTTTTTTTATCCGGATGGAAAATTAGTAGAGCAACCTCCTACCTCTGTGTTTTCCGATACGTGTAACTAGGGCTCCTTTAAATTAAGGGTAAATAGGTTTTTTCTCGCTATGTGTGGTCCATCTTGATAATCATTGCGGATCGCTAAACTAATATAAATTAAGACGACAACTGTAGTTACGTTTTCAGTAGAAGTTAATATTATAAAACATTAAAAAAATACCATCATCTAATTACAACATTTTCTGAACTTCGCACAGATCAGAATAAATGAGAAAAATACCAGTCAAATTGCTAGAGCTGTACACGTTCGACCAAAGGCAGCAAACATTCCGCATGAAGCTTCGGACAAAGCAAATTGTATCCTCCTTTGAATTTTGCATCAAAATCACCATTCAGATGCTGGTTTGAAATTTTAAAACTAAATTCAGGGTCCTGTGAATTGACATGTAATTTTAATACTTTACCTCGGTTGTAATTGTTCTTTTTTCTTAGACGATTTCCTTCATGTGAAATAAGGTGTAACGTGTACGTTAAAAATGTTTCTTTTCAAATTTAATTAAAGAGTAATGAGGGAGCTAGTTAAAAGTGTAAAGTTCTTTATCTTCGGTTCAACTAATCAAAACTCTACTACGTAAACATCGAAGAAGAGGCGACGTAGTGCATTTCACATTTACCTAGCGCTACCACATTTGATATAATACTAAGTTAGCTAAGTCACGTTAAGTAATTGGGCCGGCTGATTGGTACTAATCGACATAATGTAGGCTATGTTAAGTTCAAGTGATATACTTAATTCCTATTATATTTCTGTATCTTTACTTTTTCTTAGTTCTTTATTTCATACTTGGCCACAGCTTTATACACCTTATAAAGAAGCAGTCTTTGAACAAAGAGAGAAATTTTTGTGCTCATGCTCCACGCCCACCTGAAGCCTAATCGTACTGCGGAATATGCAATAAATGTCAAAGATCCGGGGAAAGATCATAGCAGAGTTACCGCCACCCAAATAGCCTTCCCAAAGTACGGTGGTCATATCTTTAAGCCTGAGTGCTGTGAAATTTTTTTCACTCTCCTGGCATATTCCACTCTCATACATAAGATATTGGGGGTGGAATGACGCGGGGCGCGAAGGAATATGCGCACAACGATCGATTACGGCGCAACCCGGCCAGTCTCGTCCCGCACTCGCCGCCAGCGTGCCCACGTCCGCCGTGCCCTTATAACAATTACGCATAAAAAACCCCCTTCACATACAAGTGTTGTGGTTTTATGTTGTGCTTGTGATTACTGTATGTGCCACCATCTTGCCGGGACCCTCGAGTGTATGTAGGAGCGTAACGGTAAGCGCATGATGCCAGGATGGAATACCTTTAGTCACTTTCAATTGCTACAGAATTAAAATTTTCAGTTACGCACTTTTCGTTTCATAGCGTCCACTCTCTGTGCTGTGCACCATTTCTGTAGATTTCTATATTATACACGATTTATTTGCTGTATCAGAATATATTATTCTGTTTTAGCGACGAATAACTAATATAGTTCCGCTTCAAGGAATTTATTAACTCCATATGAACGTTATATTGCCTTATATAATAAAGTCAGTATTGTATACATTAAGTTTAACGAGGTACATAAATATAGTTAAAGTTGTGACAGGGACTCCTTTACGTCATCGTGTCAATTTAAGAACTGTTTTTATGGATTCGATTACTTGTAAAAGTACTAAATTTATTATATTGACTATTAATGTATCCTATTTATATTTATGGTCAAATTTAGTTGAAAGGTGATTGCAATGAACGTGGACAATACAGCTGATATAATTGGTATGTTAGGTATAAAAATAAAATCCGTCTAAATGTGTGCAGCCTGGGCCATCAGTGGCACCTTTGTAACAAATCTAGAAGAGCCTTGTTAAGCTTGATAAGGTAATGGTTTGCAAGTCTAATTGAACTGATGATCTAAGCAAATATCAGGTTAAATAAGACTCAAAATATAGAGTCATTAACAGATACTATGAATATAAAATATTATCAAATACGTAT
>DWDT01002284.1:0-14007 GCA_018245595.1 Microceris scylla | reverse complement strand
ATATCAATAATTAAAATATTGTTATTGTGAAATTATAATATTCATAATTATTTCAGTTAATTTCAGTTAAATAAGCTCTTTTGAGCCTGTTTTGACAATCGTACTTAAGGAATAAACTCCAGTCGTGCATCGGAGCTGACACACACAATTTTTATATAAATATATGTCGTCTATGCGTGTGTCGGGTCGGTGGCATTATTAGCACCATCGTTGACATAATGTAAGCGAGTATGTGGGTAATCAAACAAGAGAAATAGCAAACACCCTATAATCACACTGTATTAACGTTCTCCAAATGAGTCTGCCTAAAAACATTAACACACTCGGCAAACGAAACGAGTAACAGTTCCTACAGTGGAGGATCCGCTCTCTTCGAAAGCTGAGCAGAAGTGCCTCTTCATCCAACGTCTCCCCAAAAGCTAGGCTCTGTTGTAGCACGAAGTAAGCCATGTATCAACGCGATAGTGCTGCCATCTATCGTGCTGCGCTTCGTTGGCCATCCGTACTATTCACTATCTTCGATACGCTAATGACCGGCCGCGACGTCACCGCGACGATGCTGCCATCTACAGCGTCATGCGTACCAACATAACATCCGTACTAATCACCCTCGCCGACATATCAATCAAATCAAATGCTTTATTTAGTCCAGAAGTTACAATAAATAGGTAAACAATTGTTGAACCCACCTAGTAAGTGTAAACATGTACACTTGTGACAGGCGGCTCCAATCTTCCATAACTCAAATATACCTACATATAAATGATTATTAGAAATAAGATTGTAGTATGAAAACATTTGAAACAAATAGATCCAAGAAATTAAGGATTTCTTTTTTTTTTCGTCAAGTTATATTCGTGTTTATGCATCTCTGGGTAAGCACATGTGTGTGTGTGTGTGTGTGTGTGTGTGTGTGTGTGTGTGTGTGTGTGTGCGTGCGCGTGTGTTTGTGTGTGTGTTTGTGTGTATAAATGTGTGCGCGCGTGTGGATGCTATGATATGAATGTTTGTGTCAAATTAAGTAATAATGTGTTTTAGTAAATTTTCCGTGTCGATGTAATTAAGTGATTTAAGCCAATTTGTGATAGATCTTTTACATTCATATAATTTCATATTATAAATACCCAGTTTTATATTAAGTTGATTATATAAGTATGACGATTGCACCACGTATTGCCTTTTGGCAAACTTTGTTTTAGTACGACATGTATGAAAGACGTTATTTTTCCGTCTCTTATTTTGCGTTAGTGTGTTATCAAAACCTATTTTTTTATGATAACGTAAAGCTACAGATAAAATATATAGTTTACGGACGGTCAGCAAATTTACTTCTTTGTAAAGGTCTTCAGTGGCATACCTAAAAGGTTTAAAATACATTACTTTAAGTAGACAGCGCAGTCCACGTTCCAATTCTAAAAATTTGGTTTTAGTGGCTCCTCCCCATACAGTTATACAGTAACTTATTATTGATTGTGCTAAGGCCAGATATATTTGGTTAAGTAATTTTTTTGAGGACATGTGTCTTACAATTTTAAATATCCAAATTAATTTTCTTATTCTAACATTTGTATGAGCTATATGTTGATGCCAAGATAGTCGCTGGTCTAAGATAACTCCGAGATACTTAGTGTACGCAACCTTATCTATGGTATTACAATTACAGTTAGTTGAATCCACTATGTTACATTGATGTATTTTGAGGATGTGATTATTACTTGGTTGAGATTTATTATTAATAGTAAAGCAAATGTAGTTAGTTTTAGGTATATTTAAAGTTAACATATTAGTTGTAAGCCAATTAGATACTTTATTAAGACCGGACTCTGCTGTACTAAAGACAGAACTCCAGTTAGAACCTTCAAAGACCATTACAGTATCATCGGCATAAGAAAACAACTTCCCATCTGAAATATTTAGTTTAGCTAGGTTATTGATGTATATGAGAAACAGTGTAGGACCCAAAACACTGCCTTGGGGAACGCCAAAGGAGATTTCAGCGTCCTCACTTACATATTCCCCTATTTTAACCTTTTGTTTACGACCAATTAAATAATCTTCTAAAAGTTTTAGTGGTGTGCCTCTAATTCCTATTTCCTCCAGTTTTTTAAGCAAATTGGGGAGAGGGACGGTGTCAAACGCCTTTTTGAGATCTAAAAATACTGCTAAACATTTTTTCCCGCTATCGACATACTCGGTGATTACAGATGTTAAAGCTAAAATAGCATCTTCTGTAGACCTGCCATGTCTGAAACCAAACTGAGAGTCTGATAGAAGTGCAAATTTATCGAGATAATTTAGAAGTCTAAAATTAATTAATTTTTCAATAATTTTGGAAATTGCTGGTAAAACAGAAATAGGTCTATAGTTATTGACATCGTCTCTCTTTCCCATCTTGTACACCGGTGTAACTATCGATTGCCTAAGCAAAGAGGGAAATACCCCCTTACAGAAGCAAATATTTCCCAAGTGACTGATTACTGGAGCAACTATATCACTAGCTAATTTAAGAAATTTATTTGGAATACCGTCCCAACCAGGGGCGCTATTAGGCTTGAGGCTGCTGATTATACTTTTGACTTCAGAGGGATCAGTGTCAAGGAGTACAAATGACGAGCACTGTGTAATTGGCGGTTGCTTTGGATATGTAGCCACGGGACAAGAATCACGAGACATTATAGTTTCAGCAAGCTTCTTACCGACCTGAGAAAAGTAGTCATTTATAAAATTAACAGACTCATTGGGAGAGGGTTTAATCTTTAGTAAATCTAAACATGACGTATTTTTATTATTTAGGTTAGTTATGTTTTTTATAGTATTCCATAGGTGTTTCGAGTTTTTGCCCGATTGTAACAACTGTTCCCTGTAATACTTGATTTTTAAATTTTTTATTAATTTATTACAAAAATTCCGATATCGTTTATAAGAGATTTTTAAAACTTCATTATGTGGATCGCTTTTTAATTTCAGTTGCATTTTATTCCTGTTACTAATGCAGCGCAGAATACCAGGTGTAATCCAAGGTTTCAAGCAACGTTTCTTTTTCGGTAAATATTTTACAGAAGTTCCTTCTTTAATACATTCCATCATAACCATAATTAAATGTTTAGCTACATAATCAGGATCATCACTAAGTAATAAAGTATGAATGTTCTTATTCTTTAGACTTGATAAGGCTTTTTCAAAATCAGTGACTGAAGTGTATTTGGGACAACTAGAGCTATTTTTTATTTTCGATAGACTTAAGAGTATTGTGAAGTGATCCGTAATAGTAGTATTTAAAACCGCGATTTTAGCAGATGTTTTTTGTATATTTATTTTCAGCATGAAATGATCCAAACAGCTAGTATCCCTTGTAGGTAACGAGTGACCGGGCAGAATTCCATACGAGGCTAACATATTTAAATAGTTTGTTCTAACTAGTATGAAAATTTTGATTACTCCAATAACCTTTTATGAAAAACATTTTGTGTATAATAAATCATGTATATATTATTAATATTCATGTTTATAATAATTATTATTAATAATATTATGTACGTTAATGTTAATTAACATTTGTCATGCATTCATATATAATTTATTTACCACGTTTACCACACGTTATTATAATAATTCAACAAAATTAATGACAGTTGACAAACCAGTTTGACAATTTCTTGACATTTTCGTCAAGTATTCATAATGATAATATTAACAAGAAAGTATTATTGTATTAATATAATGAATTAACAAAATTGTTTCACAATGAGCGGTGTGCAAACAGCACTCTGTCGATTATGCGCCGACCCGACACCGTATAACAGTCTTATAAATCTTGAAGCAGATCAAGAAAGAAGACGTAAAACCGTAGAGAAGCTAAGCCGCCTCAACTTAGAAGTGTTTAATCTAGATTCGGTGGAAGATTTACTACCCAAAACAGTCTGTTTTCTGTGCATTGACTCGTTGGATAAAGCGTTCGATTTTGTATTAGAAGTTGAGAAGGCTCAAGGTAATTTGAATCATTTTGTTTTACCTCAAAATATTAAACAAGAAGTATCTGGCGATCATTCTTATGAGAGTTTTGATAAAAAATATGACGAAACAGCTGTAAAATTGGAAGTAGGAGTCAATAAAATTGAACCAGAAGTTAAAATTGAATCTAAAATTAGTAGTAAAAGTATAAGAATCAAGAAAAGAGTCCAAAATGGTTGTTTAGATGCACTACCAGTATCACAAGTAGAGTTGTCCTGGAAGGACTATAGTTGGGTGTGTGCTTACTGTGGCACAATGTTTCCCAACATCGATGAGTTGAAAGCACACTCTATGCAGTTTCATGGCTGCTGTAATGCATACAGGTGCACAGACTGCAACATTAGAAAATTAAAGCTAGATAGTTTCATCATCCATGTGAATCGTCATAGGAAATATTTAAAATTATCATGCTATAAGTGTCATTTACAATTTGTAAGACCATATGATGCTGGTAGTCACAAAACAGTCCATATGGATTCTAAATATAAGTGTGCAGGTTGCAATGAAACATTTCCAACTTCAGACGAATTAAGTCAACATAGTGATAAATATAACAAGGATAAAAAGCTTCGAGAAATACCAATTATGGACAAACAGCCCAATAACCTAATTTGTACTTTATGTACAAAATCTTTCAAATACAAGGGAAGCTTAAAAACACATCTGTTGACACATACAGACAGAAAACGGGATCATACTTGTGATAAGTGTGGAAAATGCTTTCTGACCAAACAAAATCTAACTGGTCATTTGATGTTGCATGAAGATTCGAGGCCTCACCAATGTGAAATATGCAAGCATCGCTTTCGAACTAACTCACAATTACGTAGACACATTGGTGTCCACAATGGTGCAAAGCCATTTTCTTGTGAACAGTGTGGACGATGCTTTAGACTTCAAAAACATCTCAGCTCACATAGCATCATTCACACAGACTCTCTACCTTATGTTTGCACATACTGTCAAAAGGGCTTCAGGTTTAAGACTATTCTAAATGAACATATCCGTCAACATACAGGTGTAAAACCCTATTCATGCCAGATATGTGAAAGAGGTTTTACAAATTGGCCGAATTATAACAAGCATATGAAAAGACGACATGGCAGGGATATGGCAAAAAAGAAACACACTCCAGATGGGTTGTTCCCTATAAATCCAACAACTGGTGAAGTAGTCATTGAGCCAAAGACTAATAAAACTTTGGAGTGGATGAAAGAGATCTTAGATGGAGCCAAAGGACCCGGTAGACCCAAAGATAAAAGTAAAAATTTTAGGATTAATTTATTAAACACAGAAATTCAAAACTAGAATGTAAACACCTCCTTGTAAAGGGCATCAACATTTGTTTTAACAAAGAAAAGCAGCACCATAAACAACATAAATAAAAGAGTAACATAAACAGAATTATGTGTTACCCTAGACTCGAACAAAGAATTGTCTGTCACAGAAATTTCCTCAATTTCAGTATTATTATGTATAACAATTTAAAAAATATGTACTTAATTATATTATATGATGATATTATTTCATATCAGAATGGCAGAACTTGGTGTCATATACCTAAATTTTGCATTATGTAGTATAGGCTGTGGTTGTAATCAGATACACTCATATAAAACATTAGACTTCAAAATAGTTTCTCAAGGCTTACATCTGTTACTGACATTATGCAGTAAATTGATCTCATGATCAATAATTATTCATAAAAATGTTGTATTGGCTGCACCCTAAACAACAAATGAATGTTTTTAAATGTCAGACCTTTTTAATATATATTTTACATATAAGAGAGATACTATTACTAAATACTCTATTGTCTAAACAAAAGCAACACAAAAACTAACATTTGAAATTATCAAATGTTAGTTTTTATTATTATTGTAATAATTTAGTGAAATCTATAGTGTATCCAGTTAACCATTTTGTGGCCATCTACAGCCCAAGTTGTTGGATTTATAGCTGAACTGTATTTTACAATTTTTGTAATACCAAATGTTTTCATGATATCAGTCATTTATTGGAAAAGGCCTTGTTGTTCATTCTATTACAAGTTATTGTAATGTTGGTGATATAAATTACAATAACTTGCTATTAATAGATTCGATACTATTCTCTATATGTTTGTGTCATTTTAAATTACCTTTATTTCAAGTTGAATTTGTGATTGTTTGATTTTGGTTATGTTTCTATGGTATTATTTATTGTGTGGTTGTTTCTTATTTAAATTTCAAATAACTATTTTTTATGTAAAGTTTTGTTTTTTATTTTATTATATGATAACATTTTGCACTGTGACAACATTGGGTATGCTTATGCATACTAAAGGCACCCCAGTGTAGAGCTTCTTGATTGATTTTGTAGTATGTAACCTACAAGAAGGTTTATGGGTGGCATGTAATTGGGTTTAAATGAAAAGTACCGCACAATTACGTCCAGCACCACCCATTTCAGAAAATAGGCAACAATTATGTGTCAAAATTAAAATTGGGTGTGATATTTCAACAGTCAATTACATTTTAAAAGTTTATTAAATTATTAAGCTGTGAGTAAATGTGACAATTTGGTACCGAAATACATCCATATTGTCTGACTGACCTGAAATACGAATAGGCTTTCATTTAGATTTGAATTAAACTTCGTTTGTAATGACAGTTGTAACCAGTACTTACACAGTAATGGAAAAAAAAATATGACACTGACAATTTACACTAAGTCTCAATCAGCTGTGTAACTCAAGAGCTCTAGCACAAAAGCCGTTGATCGGAAAACAGTTTACAACTTTGATATTGTACATTTTATGCGGAACATAAACCTGTAATTGAAATTATTTAGCTTTTGACGGATAATGAAATACGAGGAAGTGAGAGAGAAAAATATCTATATGCATCATTTCGAGCATTGACTGCTAATAAAAGCCTCCCTGAAACTATCTGCAAATCATATATAAGTAGTTTAAACGATTTACATCAATTTATAATAAGGTAAATTCATCATAGATTATGTTAAGTGAATTATCCAATATTTAAAATACTGAATATGACCACAATCCCTGATATAAATACGAAGGCTGTCATTCTCGTGTTGATACCGAGAATACTTTGAAACATGCGTTAGCTATCGAAGAGCTCATGGCTAGCAGTGGACGAGAATAAGTTTAAGGTAGTTATGGTACTAGCTTTGGCTTTGAGTTTAAAGTATTCACACAAATGGTCAGCATATTCATATGCTTATGTATAAAAAATACTTACATCTTGACGTTAGAAGTTTCACACCCAATTATATAAGTAATTTGCACTGTTACCATCACAGTTTTAAAAAATAAATCACTTACAGGGTGTGGTTTGCTAAGCACAAATTCATAGGTGTTCCATCATATGCCTCATTTTTATTTACTTGGTTTGGAAATTAGTCTCCAATGGGATTGGATAGTGGAGACAAAACTTTTTTTAGAGTTGCAGTACTAAATTTGGATAAGATAGAGTCTATATATTTCTATTAAGGGTAAATGTTGACTTGACTCATTTTAAATGTAAGATAATAATATCAGAAAAGTTTTCTTTGACTGATGGTCAAGGTTTACTGTACAGTGTAGTATAAAGTAGAACTAGAGGCAGGCTGAACGTTTGATGGTTGGATGGTGATAAAAAAAACTCGAAGAACATGCGTGAAAGTGAACTTGGAAAGTGAAAGCCAGAAACAGATTGGTCTGAATGGAGTTATTGGACCAGGCTAAAGCCCACCTGCGCCTGTACACCTTATATGATGTAGTATGAAGTGTTCTTATATTTGTTGTTGATTTCTTTATTATGTAGTGATGTATATTTTTTTTCAGTAAATTTTATGGACTGTATGACACTACTGTAAGCCATGGAAATGAACAAAGTTATCACACCAAGCACAATTGCATTAGGCCAGAAAATGTGAAGGGAAAATTATCTAAGAAGAAAATTCGATACTTAAGGATGTTTGTGGTGTAAAACTAAATTCCATTGGATCATGGATGGACTATCGTTGGTTTTCTCAATAATATCATATAAAATTCTCCGACCAGGATATATAGAAGACCCACGTTAAGGAAGTCTGTGAGAAATGCTTCAGAAACAAATGTGTGGATTGTATGAAGAGCATTTCAATTGATTGTACTTCAATGGTTTTGTCAGACATGTTTGAGAAATCATGCCTAGTTTGATGTAAGTAATTTATTTCCGTTAATAATATGAAACTAATATTTTGTACCTGTAGTGCCCTGAACACTTGCTATGGGCTATATAGGTTTCTGTAAGCTTTAAAGTATAGATCACCAGGAGTGTGGATCTATTAGTTTTAGATTGTATTGTAAAAATATGAGGGCAAAGAGATGTGTGTTGTGGAAATTTGTTATTAAATTCTGATTCAACTTTAAAATCAAATATTCACTCTAGAGATTATATTGTCTATCTGTTTTTAAAACTTCAGAATGACTTATGATTTTAAATATTTGATGGAAAAACTTCAGTAAACTTGTCATCATATTGCATTTGATTTTTGATTATTTTTAAAATTTCACAATTGATAAGCAAACTGCATCTTTCTACAATATTTTCCTATTGGTTCAAGTTGGGCTGTGATTCATTTGCTGGGCCATCCCCAGCAAATGAATCACCCCCCAGATTTAATATAGTATATTGTCAAGATACTACATTACATGAGTACCACTTCTCTGCTTTCAGTTTTACAATTAGGTTTTTATGCATTATAAAATTGTTTAAATTTGACTGAAATTGGATATTTAACAATGATATATACAAATTAATCATAAGATGCCGTCAAAGAGTAGGTTTTGTGGTTGTGAGTAGGCACTGATTCCACATAATATACAAAGCCATTAATATTCTAAGTTATTTGTATCTATGGTATGGAAATAGATCTTTATGGTTTACTGTTTGATAGTCCTGTGATGTGCAGTGTTACAAGAGTTTGTAACTAATTTACATGATTATACACAGTATAGATTGAATATTGCATTTAACTATTAATACATATTGTGGGAAATGAAATGTAGATGATAATGATAACAAGTTTTGTGGTATAAATGAATGGTATTTATTTATTTATTTAGTGAGTGGTATATGGTAGAGGTAGAGTTTATACAAATGAGTGGTATATGGTAGTGAATTAAATCACTAAATAAGAAAGCCTTGTGTACTGTTTATTGGCTTCAATTTTAAGCTGAAGGTGTTGCTATAATATTAATCAAATATTAAACTATTTTAACTTACAGATGTTACTATAGATTTTGCTATTTCAGCCTGAGAGAAACAATCACATTTAAATTTGAAATTTTAAAAAAGATATTTTTAATACTCAGATGAAATTACAAAAGCATTTATCTGACTTCAATCCATCAATTCAATGGAGAATAGAACCTGAAAGTAGATTAACTATCACTTTTGACAATATAACTGTCAGTATTTAACAGAAAATATTTAAAAGTTTAACCATACCAAACCATGAGCACAGAAGAAGTTGCATATAGACAGACAGTGAGATTACACATGTGACTGATGTGGATTGGTGTTTTTTGCACACAATTTAACCCACTAAAAGCCAGAATTACAAACATGACTAATCTGTAAAAAGGATTTTTTAACCTTGAGTAGATTAAAGAAACATTTAAAAACCCATAATGGTACCAAACTGTTCAACTGCTCAGAGTGTCACAAGTCTTTTAAAGTAAAGAAAAAGTTGAAAGATCATCTCATAACCCATAAGGGTTTGGTTCCATTTAAATGCCAATACTGTGAAAAGTTATCTAAGCACTCAAACATTTTAAAAGTATATGAAAATCAACACACAAATGCCAGAATTTATTCTTGTGATTTATGTAAAATGTCTTTCAATTGGTGAAATTTTTTCAAGAATATGAAGAGAAAGAATGGGGATGTGTTAGCAACGACACCGAGGACACCCCAAGGGAAGTTACCTTTAAATCTAAGTTAGGTTAAACGGAACAAAGTAGGTGATTCGAGATACAGTGAAGGAGTGGCTCTGCAGATTGTGTAACCATTGAAACGAGGGATGAGACTCATCCAAATGGGAGTAGTTTCTCAAAATAATTTCAGGTCAAGAGCTTAAAGCTAATCCCAGTTCTATCGCTCTCTGTATCTAGTCTGAGCCTGGATGACTGTAAATACATTAAACTTTGTAACCTAAAGGCTGTTGCTTCTAGTCATGCATTTATTTTATAAAGATACTTCTTTACATAGTAAAATTATAATTTATGTATGACATTAAAATTCGTTAATGAATTTTTACCTACATATAATTAAGTGCAATATACCATGCTGTATTTCTCCAGTTCCAGTTTAAAGAGTGTTGTTGACATAATTATGTGATGCTTAGCCATGCTCTGTAATATTTTAGAATTTTTGCCAAGGGTACGATAGTACACAAATTGAATTTGAGTACTATTTCAACCTACATATATAAAATATTTGAGAGTATTAATCTGAAATTTACCTAATCTCATATATTTTTAATAAATTGTTTTATATTAGAATTATTTTAAAAAATTGTTTGAATCAATTCATCATAAGTTTTTTGAACACATTTTACAACACACAGAAATCAACTCGATACTTGCAAGGATTGCTTTTGCCTTCTAGACATGACTTTGCGTCCCATTGCCTACAAATCTCCCTTTCGCTGCGTCAGTATGTCGCTATTACATCCTTACAGCCAAGTGTCTAGTTGATTTCTGTGAGTAATATGTACATTCAACACTTGTTATAATTGTAGATAATATTAGATTATTTCCCTTTTTAAAATACTTATAATTTATTGTAGTATACTAGTCAAAGTGAATAATACCAAATTAGTCTATATTCTGAAGTGTAATCAAATAGAATATAATTTTGTTATATTTGAGCCAAATATTTTATTTTTTTGTCTTCAGTATTATCATTGTTCTTCATTATAGCCTAAGTATCCTAATGATTGATGTAAATAATGTTTTTTGACTATTCCAAGGATGAATAGTAAAATTGTAAATATAAAAAAAATTGGGAAATAAAAATTCCAAAAGTTCTAAGATATTTTTATTTAAATAATTTAGGACTAACTTTAATAACAAGAAATGTTTGCATGAAGTCTAATAATAGGTACATGAAAGATTTTTCTATCATATAGTATTGAAGTTTAACAAGAATAAATGTTCTACATAATAATTATCCTTATAAGCAAACATTTGGAAATACATACATTTGGAAATAAAATATTTCTTAAATAAATTATAACTATGACTTCCATCGAAGCATTTTGACTGTTTTCTGAAAACAATTAGGTATTTATGTGTATATCTGAAAAGTACTTGCCATAAACAAGCTATGAAATAAATTAGGTTTTTAAAAAAATATGTTTTATGACGAAGAATGCATGATTATCCCCCACTGATGGCGTTTCGATAATATCACACAAAATATTACAGTAATCTTTGATAAATAAGTAAATTAATAAATTTCATTAATATGTTACCTACTTCACGTAAAAGCGGTTTCGAATAAAATAAAAATTATACTTTTATACTTAAAAATACAAATGAGAAGGACTACGTTATATGGACATAGACATCCCATATCCCAGACTTTATGGTATTGTAAGCGTGAATATATATTATACTAATTAGGTATTTCTAATGGAATGGTCGACAGGTAATTCTAATGGAAAATCTAGTTAACGCAACTCATGTCAACTACCTGATAGAACTCCTCATATTCTGATCATAGATACACATAATAACATGTCTAATTTACTTAAGTACTATTAAAATTCTATTTACTATGATTGCTAACACACGCAGAGCATTATATTTTACACAGGAAACTTCACCAAGTGGAAATTATTTACACTATAGATTATCTAATATATAATAAACTATGTTAGATTATAGATATAAGCAACCTACAACTGATATTAAACAAGATTATCTTTGAGAAGAATGTAAAGGCGGATTTATTCGTGTTTAGGAATGAAAACAGCATTAGAAACCGTCTAACACCTTAAATAGTTAAAAAAAAAAATACATAACGTCAATAAAGGTTGATCCGATCTAAATGTATTGAACTGAATACGTAATGATGACAAAATTAGGTATTTAAAAAATTATAACAATTAAAAAAAATAATATTTATTGCTGTCACTAGGTGGCATAAAATGATAATTAATCATGTTTGAAATATAAACGTAAACGTAACATCACGCCTGTAATCCCCGAAGAGGTAGGCAGAGGAGTGTAGTACACTCACACGTTAAACCAGTTGCGTTTATGTCCCATGGAATAGGTGGTAAGCCTATTGCCATATAAATATTTCCATATAAATATTGAAATATAAATATTTCGTTATTTTTATATGCAATTTGTATGATACTCTTTACAGAAAATAACTAAATAAGATTTTATACGAAATAAGTTTTTATATAAATTCAACTTCTAAGAATCAAATAAAGATATCCTTACAAATAGAAATAATATAATACAAATATCAATGACAACATTTACAACGATATGAGTAAGATACATTGGAATCTAATTAGAACTATAATAATTTTACTATCGTCTATGATTTCTTACGAACAGTTTAAATATACTTGTACTTAGTTGTAAAGAGAGTTGTGCGTTCTAGTTACATTTTACTTACGTACAGCGCGCATTACACTTGCTAATTTTCTACATTTATATTTAAAAAAAAAATTTTTTTAAAGATTACACAACAACGTTAAAAATTATAAACATTAAGGAAGCTACCTTAATTAAACTCATATTTAACAAATTTATTCAATTCAATTTAAGCATTGACTAGTACAATATGTATCTACATATACCTATAGGTATCTACCTATACCTATATTTATTAGGTGCTGTCATAGAAATTAAAGTTTGAGTTTTTAACTGTGTTTAAGTCTTCGAGCCTTTTAGCTTCGTGAAATCATTGCATTCAAAATGAAATCTAAGCGAATTACCTTTTTCTTTCAACGATTATCTGAAATATTTTTTATATAATTATGTACATCAAATCAAATGAAAAACGTTAACATAACGGTGAATTTAAACGTACAGTGGGCTCTTATAAACTATGTTGACAGGTACGTCGCGTAAAATAAATGTTATAGGTAATATTATATTTATGTATCGGTTAAAATCCCCGCAGTGTGCGAGGATCTTTGCGAAGAAAATACGGTAGGCTATAATTATACGTAACCCACACGAGAACGCATCCATGAAATTGGAGATAGGCAGTCGCTATGACCGATATATGTAGGTCTAATTAAAATGAATTATTTAAAATACATTAATAGAGTTGGCTACATTGTATTTAATATGATCGTGCAGCATTATTAATAATAATATATATTATAAAATACTACATGATCTGCGGCTAACTTTTTTATGAGTAGGTGCTCTGTTGTACGCGTATCTGCTTCATATAATATTTTACACGAGGGATACACTATTGATATAATCGTGGGTACAATTAAATTGAATACCTACCTGATAAGTGGTTAGAATAGGTTTTTTACAATTATGATCTCGCTGCTTCGGAGACAAGTGGGTTATCAACATCAGCCCCAAGAGTAAGTAATATTTTTGCTTCAAATTTTCACTACGTAGGCCTAAGCTTTAAAACGACTTTATCACTATAGAACTGACAGGGTACAGTGTTTGAAACGATTGATCGATATCTTATATACACTCGTAATACATAATGTTTATATGTACACAATGATAAATAATCGACCCATTATAATTTCCACTGCTGGAATACATATCTCCTCTCATATTGAGAGGGTTAAGGCCATAGTCTGCCACGCTGTCCAAGTGCGGATTGGCAGTCTTCACACACATTAGAATTTTTTTTTTAAATTTTTTTTATTCTAAGGTATCCAGGTTTCCTCACGATGTTTTCCTTCACCGTTAGCAAGTGATATTTAAATTTAAAACGCACATTTGTAAAGAGGTGC
>DWDT01002283.1:0-14008 GCA_018245595.1 Microceris scylla | reverse complement strand
TTCTAAGATGATAGCAAGTGATATTTAAACTTAAAACGCACTTTTTGTAAAGAGGTGCGCGCCGTGGGTTTGAACCCAGCACACCCGGAGTGAGGGGCTGAATTCTTAACCACTAGGCTATCACTGCCTATAAGTGGAACTTACATCATATTAATCACCAGTTTTGTTGGTAATACGCATTTTATATCGTTACGATGACGTGACGACACGCTCGGTTCGTTGGCAACGCGCATTGCGGTTTCGCCGTGTACACTATTACAGTTCAAGTTCGATTCCTAGGCAGTGCAAACGGCTGATCAATTTAGATTGTGCTCGCTAATTAGACTTGGAAAGTAAAATATTATGAACACTAACTGCAAATCTACGTAATTATGTGAAAATATATAATCTTGTATCGCGATAGGCGTTGTAACTGCGTAATTTTATAGCTACCTGCATTCCACCTTCCCACGATATACAGAGCTCACGTTTGTTCCACAAATACCCTTTAAACGTCTGCGTGATGTTCATTAAAGTCTTTGCAGTCTTTTATTGGAAATATCATTGAACACGAATTTCTAGACTTTTCTAATAACGTAACTTCACACCTGTAATCCCCGAAGAGGTAGGCAGAGGAATGCAGAACACTCCCACGTTTCACCGGCTACGTTTACGTACCACTATGGAATAGATGGTGAGCCTATTGCCATGCATCGGGCACTCCGAACCACTACTAGAAAATCTAAATCAAAATTTTTCTAGTGTTCGACCCGGCCGACCCGACTTTTCTAATACATAAGTTAATATGTAATTATATATTTTTACTTAGCATGTCACGAACAATTATTAAGAAAGCAAAATGAAAACGTTACAAGTTTTTACGGGGCCGTGTTATATAACAGAACGTAACGGTTACATCTGCACTTTTAAGCTTAAAAACATATTACATACATAACATCGAATACGAAAATAGTTTAATACCGAAATAATAAAATCCTGTTCTATTTTCGAGTAGGTACTCGTACCTATATCGAGAATTAATAGATGAGGCTTGCGAATCTCGATGTAGCCAATTGGGTAAATACTATCTCAATAACTATTTAAAGGGAAAAATGTTTTATCTTTTATACAATAATAACATACCTAAAAGGTACTGTCTTTGTATATAAGATGAACAGTGCCATAACGATTATAAATTATCATTAACAATACCGTTATATTTTTATATTGAATCATTTATAGGACTATATGAATGTATCTAATTAAATTGTATCATTATAATCTACCGCAGATAGAGCAGTGATAGCCTAGTGGTTAATAATTCAGCCCCTCACTCCGGGGGTGCCCAGTTCAAACCCACGGCGCGCACCTCTTTACAAAAGTGCGTTTTAAAGTTTAAATATCACTTGCTAACGGTGAAGGAAAACATCATGAGGAAACTTGCACACAACAGTGCAGTGGAATTGTACTGGGTTGGAAAAAAAAAATTATAATCTGCCTCGTTAGTCGAGTGGTTGTATGCGCGACTGCCGGTCGAGAGGTCCTGAGTTTAAATCCCGGGTCGAGTACTATTGGATTTTTCCAATTTAGAATTTCTATTATAGACTCGGACTCTCGATCTGAGCCCCGTGTATGGCAATAAGCTCACCACCTATTAATTGGGACTTAAACTTAACTAGTGAAATGTGGGCATATACTCCTCTGCCTATCCCTTCGGCCTACTTACACGCATAATGTTACGTTTGTATTATTTGTAGATACATATCCTTTATTATGTTCGCTTATATGTAGATATACACATATTAGGTATGAGGTAGTCCATAACACTTGGCTTGACGACAAAGCCGCTTATTCCGTTGATGCTATATTCGCTTTTACCATGAGTACAATAACGTGGCAGGGATAAAGTGAACGATTATCTCTTTAAGTTGAAAACGTTTGAATACTTATACTGAGACCGAAAATTTTAAACGATTTGCAAAAGGGATTTTTTCACCTACATATGTACATACATGACTACGTTCATTAATACTAGTTAGTACGAACTGTACAAATACATATTTGTGCTGACTGAGAATCGAACTCAGAACCCCCAATTAAATAAACATTGAACGAATAGTCGTACTATGTATAATCCAACATCCACAGCACAGTGATTTATATAATTTATGTTATTTATGTTTTTATGTTATTTATATAAAAAATAAGCTCTAACTAGCGAAGAATTCAAAATATTAAATATTTTAATCAAGGGTAGTGACAGTACATAGACAAGGAAAAAAATATTCGAATTCTTTTTCTAATTAGTTTAATCTGTATGAAAATATCTTTAATAAAGATATTTAAGAATAGAGATATTTGGCACTCTGTGCTCTCTGCCTACCCCGCAAGGGACCTGGCGTGAAGATATGTATGTAGATATGCAAAATATCTTTAAATTCAAATCGATATTTAAATGGTACGAGGGCGACCTCAATCCTAAGAAACGATATTCAAGATATACTGCACGAACTGAACTAAAAAGAAAGTTAGGTTAGGTTGGGTTAGGGAAGTTACTATAGAATTATCGTGCATCGCAGACCACTTGGTCCTAACATTTTAATTGGTACACTTAGCGCACGCAAAACATCAAGATTGTGTATATTATTGTTACAATTGTTGTTTATTGTTGTTGTTTAAACGTTCTATGTACATATCTATATACTATGTATATATTATGTATGTTTTTGATTACGCTTTCCGTGCATTGCGAGGCCCCAGGGTATTCTTCCGTTAGTTCAATGTTAGTAGAAATTTAACCTGCGTAATGGATATAAATTGGGACGTATTGAGAGCTGTTTAATGAAAAGTTTATTAATTGAGAAACCTATGCAAAATCCAATGTACGTTTTCCACGTGAATTATATTTCAGCAGTATTGGAATTCACTTATATGCTGCGATGAAATAAAGCTATAAATAAAATTATAATCAAGGGAATATCGCGGGGCTAACAGCAATATATGTATATTTCATTTCAATCCGAAAAAATAACACAGCCATTCAACTATTTATGTCCAGCAGTGGACTGAGATAGGCCGATGATGATAATAATTCAACTATATTCATTATTTAAAACGTACATGTATATTTAAAGAGGAACAAGTGTAACAAGTGTTTAAAGAGGAACAATTTTAACTGAACAGAAAAATTCCCTTGCTTTATAATAATTCGTCTCTTCGTTAAACAAAAAAATAAATGTACAACAAAATTGCGCCACAATTGTAAAACCAACATGTGATAACTCATAACGTCGTGAACAAAGACTTGTGTTCGTGGGATAATCTTGAAACGATGGTGGATCCACGAGAACCCGACGGTAATGGAGCGGGTAATATCGTCGTTAAAACGCAACATTATTTCATTAAACAAGTTATGAGCACGTCTGATCTATAACGCGTCTTTGTATCTACATAATTCTATTTGTTTGCTAACTTCCGTTAGCTGAATGTGAATTTTAAAACGTAACTATGAATTCTTGAATACAGAACATATATAGGAGATAGTCGATTGCACGGCAGTCTGTTTATAACGCAATGCGGGTTGTGGGGAAGATGCAGTTTGGAATGTGAAGAGGTAGTGCGTAAAAACGTAGTGCTGAACTAGTTCGCTAAACATTCATTCACACATTAGGCTACATGCTAAACAGACAAGACATTATGCTTTCTAAAACACCAATAAATGCAGTACGATACCCAAAGCATAGAATCCCCATCGCTGGGCTTATTCTCTCGCCTGGATCTTCAATAGTATTCTATCTGAAAATAATATTAAACTGTTACTGAACGTATTGGCTTACATTTTCAATTACATTGATATAAAACTAACGTCCCAGTTGAAGCCGAGGGGAACGAACATTCTTGGTCACCGAAACCTTATTAGACACGTAGGTTTCGTATATTATTGGAGCAAGCACTCTATGTTGTTTCATTTGTGACTCGTTAATTACATTGAATTAAACAAGCCACTTTCTATCGTGACTCATTGTATAGAAATAGCGGAGAGTGGTAATTCCTGGTAGAGACATTGTTTTGTCGGCAAAAATATTGTTAGTGGTATACAAACAGGACAGGTGCGTCTTGTTATCTGTATATCTGTAAACATGCACCAATGAAACTTGCACTGCAAGATTAACCGCTGTTGTTATTAATAGCATAATTGTTTTGTCGCCTCTACACTTCATTATCTCAAAGTACATTGTTGTTTTGACTAGTTCTCGTTTATATTGAAGTGAAATTTAAAACCAGTTTGTCAACTCCTGCGCATCTTGTTTTTAAAAAGAAAAAATACATATTATAGATAGTTTCATTGTCTGTTCCCTTTTTATAAATTCTGAAATTATTAAGTACATACATAAGAAGAAATCACGACATGGTTTTAAGTATATAAACTGTTTTTATAAGAATTATTTATCCCACCGTCAATTGGTACTGAGCGTAAAAATAACACATATGGTAATGTGGACTGCAAAAAGTCAATACGCCGGATATGGTCACTTGACAATGATGTCCGGACCCCACTAGTGTACAATTCTGAGGAGCCGGCATTTGTGATGTCAATCACAACTTAAACAGCCGGTAATGACGCTTAGATCATAAATGATTCACGTCATAGCCGGCTGTCTGGTTCTATGAAACACCTAGGAGGAAGGTGCACTCTAGATTCAATAATATATGGATATAAATCCATGAATATATCAAGCTTCTGCGTTGAGGCTTCGCTGATGTGTTATTATAATAATTTTATATTCTTTCAAATAACAGGTTTATAGCGAACGCTGGAAATACTCGTTTAGTAGTATCGTAATAACACCTTCATAATTATATGTTTCTAAAAGAAATCGAAATATATTATTGCGATATGTTCAATAAAAAGTTTTTAGTTATTTAGTAGACGATAAAAAACTTCTTTTACACAAGTTAGTTTGCAATTTTCCTTATGCTTTTTGTTCTATTTGCATTTATTAGCTCGAGCAATATTTAACAGTAGATACTAATTGTCTTTAAGCACGACACATTTATTATGTTACGTCACCTATTAACGCCAATCTAGTCGTACTCGGTAGTGAACAATCTATAGTCAATTCTCATCCATTATCATGTACCACCACGAGTATCTCAAACGTTTTTCTCCGTTAAAATAAAGATATTATTTTATAGTAATCCCCGCGAGCTATACGTTTCAATCGCATACTCGCTATGTTACTGAAATCAGGAATTAACTATCCGAACTTAACTAACTTTGTCCATTCGAACGGAGTAAGTTAGAAGGTCCGTGGATGCAGTAATAACTTGTGCCGTCGTCGCCCACAAGTCCAAGTGCACTTTAGGAATGTTCTCTTAGTGCACGGCGTACGTGTTTAAGGCGTGAATGCATTGTGCGGTTTCACAGTTCGCTCAGCGGAGAGCACCTGTTCACAACTGGTTCATTTGCCCCTGTCCTTGTTGCGACACGCTAAGTAAATTAATTTAAAATGCCCTTGCGTTTTATTATCATCCTGGTGGTTGTTTGTGGTTACATTAGCTAAGATCTTTATTTTACTACTATTTAGATGTTCCATTTATTTCCATTTAACTTTGATACCCCGCAGCGCATTAACAAATTATTCGGTTTAGGAAATGTTGCAATGTACATTTTTGTTTCTAACAAATATTACAACTCATTTACATCTCCTAGCGTACGATGTTAGAACATAGGGTCTTATAAACTTCATTATTCTCATAAATAAAAAGATATATCAAGTTTTAAGTCGATATAAACAAAGAGTAAGTTTTTGGGACCTAAGTTATCTCTCTTTATTTACTTTTGTACAGGAATATTCTGTCAAAGAATGCATTCTAAAGATAAGCGGTTTAGGTTGTTCGTTTGGAAATGATTCAGAACACGCTATTATATGGAAAATAGACGCATATTGTGTTACTTGGATTTAGCTGGCATCTTTCTTTGTGCAAAATAATGAGATTCTAGATTCTATTTAGTATTTAATTTAAATTTGTCATTCATTTTATAATTACTAACCAGGTCTGGGGTTGCAGTGGTTATGACAGTGAGAGTTACGCCTCGCTGGATATGTTCGACTACAGGCACGGACAAGTATTTGTGTGATGAGCACAACTGTTTGTTCAGTCTGGGTATAAATTATATGTTTATAATTGTATATGACTAAGGAAAAATGAGTTTGTTAATAATAATATTTTTCCAAATTAAACGTCATTTCTGAACCGAAATCATGTTCTCAAGTTCAACATAGATTTGATGTCCATTAAAAATATAACATTATACGCTCACTGGCAACTCTACCGGCTAATGTCAAATTGTTAATCTTTATTAATGTGAGAGATTACAAAAAGATTAAATTTTAAAATCAAATTAAGTTGTCTAGACATAGCATAGACAACTACAAAAAGTACAATACAATTCGAGCGAGAATTCTCTATAAATAAGTGAAGCGAAGAACAATCATTTGAAATATTGTATCTGAGCTTTGAAACCACGTAACAAGGAAAGATAAAATGGAAGCACTTCCGTTTTGAAATATATGTACTTTTCCATTGTAGTTTTCAAATAGACGGTGCACGAGTTACGGATATGAAACAAATGTAATATGGAAATCGCTAAAAGAAATGAACACACCTAGACGGGGAGTTGTTTTAAGGAATGTAATAAAAAGCGAAATACTAAAATGTTCCATAATTTTATACTTCTGCAGAAAAACCCGTGAATAGCGTTTCGGCTTTTCGTGCTCGGAACTGTATTCGTTTTTTAAAAAGAACAAGTGTCAACTGTCAGATTTATTTTCTTCATTATGACAGAAAATATACATTATAAAAAACTCGGAGTTGTAGCAAATTCACACATTTTAATTTAACCCATCATGTAGTAGATGTGGCATAATATGAAAATTTTATTTTGTACGCGATTGTATTATAAATTGTCGACATATATCTAATATTTATGCCTTCATTTTAAAGTTTTCTTTTTATAACATACATTTGATTCAAAGTTTCCGAACTAATTGTTTTTGGAAGTTTCCAATTGACATGTTGGTGTTCGTCGATGACTAATAAATAATTGGAAACTTAAATGACGACAAGTTGTGATCGCCCGTTACAATATGATAATTACTAACCTTGTTGAAATTGATGTATGAGTATGGTTTTGATAAAAGTTTAATCGTAGAAATGAACATAATTAGATATATATTATGTAGACTGTAGAAATTGTAAGTTTATTTATTACGATAGTTCAAGGATTGGATTAGTTAGTTCGTTTTTATTAGTTCTTTAGATTATTCGTTTCATCAATTAGCCAGTTTATTTAGATTTACCGGATTTTTCTAATTAAGAATTCCCAGTAGCAACTCGGAGTCTGGATTTGTGTCCGCTGTATGGCAATAGGCTCATCACCTATTCCATAGGACTTATATGTAACTAGTGTAACGCGGGAGTGTACCTACTACATTCCTCTGCCTACCTCTTCGCGGATTACAAGCGTGATGTTACGTTAGTTTATTTAGTTTCGATTGGTTAGACAGTTCTTGGATTAACAACATGTCGATAATGGCAAGTAAATATGAAACCACACACTCGAATAAATTCTTTCCTTCCTCGAGTTGAATGAGATTCGAATTTTGTACGAGCGGATAAATCGCCACAGTACTATTCCAGACAATTTAATAAGGCTGCATTTCGACAGAAAATAACGGCATACTAAAATATATATGTATAAGACTGTTATTATAAACTTAATACATTTATAACCCAGTTATTATAACAGAATTAAGTTTATAATAACATAACTCGTTTTATGGACAACCTGTATCAACAGTACTGGATTAAAATATGATCGTTACCGTAATTTCAACAACAAACCCGTAATAATACATTTAAAGTACACACGTAATAAACCAAACACCCTGTATGAACGGTATAAGATTAAAAATACACTTTATTGCGGCAATTTTTATAATAATAAGCGTAGACATTTACAATATGCAGATACAAGGACTTTTTTGCGCCTTTTTTAAATGCCTTGAACTGAAGTGACTTCCGCAAGACTCGTTCTAAAATACATTTAATAGAGTCCACTCATTATTAGCAATTAGCAATCATTTTTGCTGCTGTGGACTGCGCATATAAAAGGCAGTCATTAATTTATATTAAAAAGGAGTAATATAATTATTTTTAGTACAAAACATTATCCTTATATTGAAATTATAATCAGGAAAGATAAGCTTCCACTACTGATTGTGTTCAACAATGTAACGATGATGTAATTTATATGGAAAAAAAAATAAAAATATTTAAAAAGGAGAGGCTGGAGGGGGGGGGGCACATTCCCGTTTTTTGCCAGTTACCTTTATACCCTACCATAAAACTGGCGGTGAACCTATTGTCCAGTTTAATAACCATAACTAAACATTTCTAGCCTAGACAATTTAAGATGCAAATATTCAATAGTACTCAACCCGGAAATCGAACCCGGGACTCCCGATCGACTGTTGCGCTTCCAAGTACTCGACCAACGAGGCAAGTAAAAAAAATTAAATACCAAAATGTGACTTTCAATGTATGTAACTGTAGCTCATTAATAGAATTACTTATAAGCGATTATTTTAATTACGAAGCTAAAATAGTTTGTTTTTTCACATCAACAAACAATTTATAGACATTCTTATTTTTTTTTTATCAAAATCCTATATAAGAGTGATAATTTTATTTTTTCCAATTCCAATTTTAGAATCCTACCAAATACGGATTTGTTATAATTTTAACGAAGCATTTGTGGAGTTTAATACTGTAGTTCCAATAGATAAACTTATTTTTCGTGTCCTAGTATGAAGGTGTTCTATAACTTTTGTTTCCGGTTCTCTTAATATTTGATTTGGATTTCGTAAATAAAAAAAATTCAATCATCAGGTTGTTTGTAAGGATAAAGCCAAGTTTAAAACATCAGGTTAATTTTTCTCTCGATTTGTGTGATACTTTAATACAAGTATATTTTTATATCCTTCAAACTGTTATACATAAAACAGTACCATTTCGAAATTCAGCTCTATATTCGGATTTGTACAGAGAGAAACATTTTTAAATGCATACTTAAGCTTTATTTTAAATATAGAATTACGAGTGTACGACGCTTATAAATTTAAAGGATAAGCGATTCAATTTCAGCCAATTAGAAATTCCTTTATTATTTTCCTTCCTCGCCAATTTATAGTCATGTCAATATAATTAATACCTATTGCAATAATTTCCCCGTTTTTATGATTTTTGTACTTTTATAATGCATTTTTTTATTTTTAAGTGTGATAGTAATTTTGAGACTTCCAACTATCTATTTATTTTTGACACATCTTTTATAAAGGTATCATATATTTTTTTAAAGAAATTTTTTTATAGAAATTCAATGCAAATTATTAAATTCTCGTTTGATTTACCCGTCCTCTCGTTAATTAAATACAAAAACCGATTAAAAAGTCCAGAACAGACTTAATAATGATTTGAAAATTATCAAACCACATACCTAAATACTACTGAACTCTACAAAGCAAGTTCTAATTAAAGCAAAAATTATAAATGAATAAAATAATTAAAGTATACAATTAATAAAAAGTAAAACCGCACTAAAACACTTAGTGTATTTACTCAAACAATAATTTGTAACACACAAAAATAAAATCAAATAAACCGGCACATACTCTATTTGTGAATAAAGCGGATTAAACGCTATCTCGATTCCGAATTCACGTGAAATACGTCTAAGAAAACGTACAAGAGAACAGCCGCCAAATATTTTCTTCTGCGGTGTTTGGCTAAGACCGCAGTGATACATTAGGCATTCCAATGCCAAAATTTGCTTATACATATTATTTTTTTCGTCCCTCAATAAGTATCCAAAACTTATTTTTTTATTAACACTTATCGCATATTTATAATACAAACAAATCTACAAAAACAATAAATAAATAGTAATCACACAAAAGCCACGAAAAAAATAAAATACAAGCTAAACACGAATTATACAGAAATGTACTTACCTAAATCTTCTAACTACCATAAAAACTTTAATTTCTTATGTGATAATATACGTAATCTAAATCTGAAATCTTTATTTACAAACATTTTACATTTTTTATATTAAAGGGAACAGTTCTTCTATTGGATATAGAGAATAATAAGTAACACGAAATTTTTTTTTTAAAATCATTGAAAAATATGAAGCTAACACAAGAGGTCAAAATTTACTTTGATACTTTATGTAAAAGTATGTTTAGTAGGGACGACTTTTCCCTTCGACATCTAGCGAAGAACTGCGGGGTTCAACTCGACTACAGCGAGTTTTATTACACCGCCAGTGCGGAGCGCCATTCTGCCAACCAACCAATAGACATTTTCCTTTCCTGGGTTGCTCGCCTGATAACCTTAATATACCCGGTTGATTACCTATATTATTTTTCTAGATAATACCATTTATAGCTGTGTACTAAAAATCATGTTTACGTATAGTTTATATTTTAAAGTATAATATATTGGCTTATAACGCACGATATCTTAAGTGTGTATTGAACAAGAGTATATATTTTAAATACCTGAGATGTCTACACATTTCAGTTCATATTACGAGTGGTTTGAGAATAGCTTACAGTAAACAATTAGGAGATCAATTATATTCAGGTGTCAGACAAAATAAAGGTGATTAAAAAAACCAACACGACAATGAGTACAAGGTATTTGCAAATTCTTTTTTCTCTCATTATTTCAAAATTTAATTCATACGTAGAGATAGATACATTACTTATGAATATATATATTATTTATATTTCCTAATATTATCATTTGCAATGTGTCTTGTTATTTTATTTGCGTATGATTGATACTTTCATGATATATGAAACCTAATTAAGAGATATTTTCAGCAGTATTTTTGGTGACTATTTTGATTTATTTTTATCTGTAGTTAATCATGGTTTTAAATATGACAGCGTTTAGTGAACAGCGCCATCTAGTTTTACAAGAATAAAACACAGACAAAGAACAATGACAAAATCCAGTTTGATGGTGCTGACTTCACAGCGTCATTTACTAAAACCACAAACAAGAGAGAGAATGGGACCTGACCTCTCTTCTCTCTTTGTTGGTCGCAGCCCGTTGGTTTTCGAAAAAGCACACACGGTTTTTATCAGTGCCTAAGTCGGAATCCTAGTTAAAAACTCCACATATTTGTTGTGCTGCCCTTTCCCTCCTTTTCACTGGATGGAGTAGGAAGTTCAGTTTCTTCTCATAATTCTTGGTGGAGCCATTTGTGCTCTACGACTAAATTCGTCGAAGCTTTGAAAGTCATTAGGATCAAGAGCATACTGAGAATTAGAAAAAAAATTTAAGGGACAAGCATTTCGCTATCGGGAAATATTTCGGGATCGGTATACGCTAGTCCGGCTGGCTAGTCGGACTAGCGTATATCGATCAGCGGAACGCATAACTTGCAATAAGCGTACCTACATATTACCGTTAGTAGCGATTGATTAAGCGTGAGCTGATTAATAGGCAAAGTATTTTTCTCGCGCTTGTCACGGTTGATGTACGACATATCCAAAACCGACATTAAAAGTGGAATGCAACCGACACTACCTATATACATATATAGTGACAATAACAGAAAAAAATTAAGAGTTTTTTATAGTTACAAAAATTAAACTACATACATGTTGTTATTATATAATTACAGAATATAATAAGGATAACCAAGACGGTATGCAAACTTGAACTGGTGAACTAGGCGCACAGTAAGTGTCCACGTTTCAGCTCTGTATGTCATGACTGGTAGGGTAGGACGAACTGCTTGCAAACTTTAGTTTTCAAACTCTGCGGTATGGATGACGAGGAGACTCCACGTAGATTACTAAATTTAAAAGTCGCTCAGCGAGCTTATGCTCGGACTCTCTCTGAAGGATAGGATCAGAAATAATACTATCCGACAGAGAACCAAAGTCACTGACATATCTCAAAGAATTAGCTCGCTGAAGTGGCAGTGGACTGGGCATATTTGTCCAAGAACCGACGATTGGTGGAGTGGGCTAGTTCTGGAGTGGAGTCCGCGGCTCAGCAAACGTAGTGTAGGACGCCCTCTGGCTCGATGGGATGACGATCTGCGAAAGGCTACAGGCAGATGCTGGATGCGACAAGCCAAGGACAGGGCCCTGCTCTTAAGTGAGTTGGTGTCATAGTTTATTCGATATTATTATTTCTAAGATTGACTTAGACTTGCCTAAGACTTCACTACCTATTTGCTTCCTATTTGAACGTTATTTAATCAAATAACCGCTACATTTCAACTGATATAATGCTGGATGAGTCGAATGAAGCTGTGATGAGTTGTTGCTTGCTACACACGAGAACGTATCAGCGCAGGATATAGCGTGGAGTTCAGTCCACTATATGTAAGTGGAAGCTGCACAGAACTTGGCAAAAGCCAAAACGAGGGGGCAGCTCCAACCACATGCTGCCACTGCAGCTGAGCCGAGTTTTGACAAGATATGGATGAATGTATTGAATATATGTCTCCAGATAAGTGGATAAATAAAACAATACCAACATGGAAGCCATGGTACACTTGGCTCTTAACTGTTCGGGCAAAAAGAACAAGAAAGTTCATGCTTGCGAGCACTCCAAAGTAAGAGCTTTAATATAAAAATCCAGTAGTACTCCAACCGGGTACCAAACCCAGAACCTCTGGATAAGTAATCACTCTTGCCACAACAAGGCAGTCAATTAGATTTATAGAAACACTTTGAATTTTTTTTATACTTAGTTCTTAGTTAATTGTAAATCACAAATTTTATTTAGATATTACTTTTAATAATTTGTAAGTGTCCATAAATTTAATAAATATACTGAAATTGTAATATGGATATAGAAGTACTTATGTATTTAAATAAAGGTATAGGGCATATTATGGATAATATTTTTCTTATTAACAAAAACCTTTAATAATAATGTCCTAGTATTATTAATTTGTCTGTAACATAATAATTTGTAATACAAATAATCATTATAAATATATTTATATTGTAAGCAGCATTTTAATACACTAGGTCAAGCTTACCCTACAATGCAGTACGTTTTAGAGAATGGTAACCCCAATGGTAACGCTACACAGATCGACGGCACCATACAGATAAGTATGAATATATAACATTTAGGGTTGGAATACGATATGAAAGCTTTTCTGAACATTTTAAACCATGTGGCCTCTTGCAGTTATTTATTCAGTCGTATAAAAATATTTTATATTTTAAAATAAATAAATATAAATATAAAAATATTTTATATTTTAAAATATAAATAAAAAATCCAAAATTAAAATATCTCTAAAGTTTTTCCCGTAAGGAAAGTTTTTAAATAATTTAAAACCAACATTTCATTCGTCCTCTTAAAATTAGAATGTCAAAGGCGTTCGTCGTAAAGGAAAGTTACCATTCGCAATTATTCAGCATTCAGACTGCATATTTCAGACCAAAGCAAAGCTGAGATTAATCACGGCTGACATGGTAAATAATCCTTTCAGTTTTGATTAAACCGCCGAGTGTAACCGAGAGTATAGCTTTTGGTAACGCTCAATTGCTTTACTAGCTTAATTAAATAACACGCATGTATACTTGTATGATACAAAAAATAACATTATTCTTAAGTTATTATTTTTAAACTTAAAAAAAACAAATAACCGCTTTGAGCGGTAACCTTAACATCCTTTGATAGTAGCAACAAAAGCACAAGCCTGCGAATCGCTACGGTTAATTAGATAAAGGAAAAGGGATGCTTTACCTCAGTTTGTTCATCGAACGTTTTTACTTACTCTACCTAAATTTTTATACTAGCTGTGCCCGCGACTTCGTCCGCGTGGGATTTTTTACACGTTCGCAAATAATGTATTATTTAAGAACTATTTTGTTAACCATAAAAATGGTTATAGTGGGTTAACGTTAAAAGCTAG
>DWDT01002282.1:0-14012 GCA_018245595.1 Microceris scylla | reverse complement strand
ACTAATACTTTATATAACAGTTCACGAAGATGATTAATTGAAACCGTTTCAAGCAGCTACCAAAAAGTTGACACACGATCAGTTCTAGAAGAGGATATACACAGGTGGTGGAAATCATTATAATTAATTTAAAAGCTACCACTCATCGGATGATTTTGATCAAAGAAATCGATAATATAAAAGTATATAATAACAATAATAAGTCGATAGCAATACCGACGCAAATGAATCACTAGCGGGCGGAGGGTACGTGCGTGCACAATGGTTCGTAAACCGCCGCCGCGGGCTCCAATCTGCGCGCGGAACTACAACTGCTAGTAATAGAACTTCTAGGAAGTTTTACGCTAATCTACTTTTATATTGTTTGCGCACCTCGTATTGCTTTTATTTTGCTAATATAATCCCTCTAATAACCTAGTAGTAAATAAACAATAGTATCAGCAACGTTGACTAATTTTAATTCGAGCAGTGAATTTTTATGTACTGGAGGCTTGTTAAAATTAGGTTCGTTGTCTACGTGAGCAGTGAAGTTTGTTATTGGGTTCTTATTTGAACTGTTTAAAATATTCAGGTGTTTTAAATATATGAACAGCGAAGCCGTCGAAATCTTATTTCATCGCAAATTAACCAACCACAATTGCCTTGCTTCATTTTGGTATAGTAAGGCACCTGAAGGCTCTGTTGAACTAACCAAAGGTGTGTTATCGTAAGTAATTTTTGAGGTTATATAAAAATGTTCATAGGTTTGGGTAACAATTCGATATTTTGTAGTATCTTACATTTTGATACTTTCATATTTCGAGATGGTCGCTTATTACCTACATGTCAAATTAATTTTATTCATAAAATATGTTGGCGCGGGAAACAAACGGTAACTTTCTCATTTTAAGCAAAACGATTGCACCGTGACCACTTGTTACTTTGACTCTTGAGAATACTCCTTACGTAATTCCCTACTTTTGACTTGTAACATTGTCATTTGACGTTTAAATGGGCGGGAACTCGGTCAAGGTGCGCGCGGAGCTTTGTTTTATAATCTGTGACAATTTATAATACCCGTTCATTACCTTTGCCGTAATTATAATGAAATAATGTGTATTGATTATGATGCTATAATTTTGCGGGGATTAGTCATCTGATACTATCAGAAATACAATGATTCATGGATCTGGAAACAAAGAGGCACATTGAAAAAATAGTTTTAAAATAGATCAACCACTGGTTAACTAAATAGTTAAGAAATAAAAACAGTAACATCACGGCTGTATTCCTCCGAAGACATGGGCGGAGGAGTGTAAAACACTTCCACGTTTCACCAGTTACTTCATACACTAATTCTCACCATGGAATGGGTGTCTAATCTGTACCCAATGTATGGCAATAGCCATACATTGGGTACAGATTCAAATTCCGTGTCATAGTAACTAGGATTTTCAAGTTCGCGCTTGCAACCACTCGACCACCAAAAAGATATAAATTACATAAATTAAGTCACATAAATTTACATAAGTCACACAATTTTAGTTAAAAACGTAAAAAGTATATTGACTAAGCTCTAAATAATGCTCACCTCTTCTAAGTTGGCAAATGTTAATGCAGTTGAAGAGACACAGTTAAGCGACAAAAAAAATATGACAATAGATGTCATATTTAAATTTAGTAGCACATTTTATCACTATTTAAAAAACACTTAGAAACACGAACACCATAAAAAATTTGCCGGTCTAGTATAGTTTAGAAAGTAACTTCCTGGAAGTTCATATTTAAGATATTTACAGACAAACTTTATAGTTTCTCAATGGTATACCAGAGAGTTGTGGCGGTTGTGGACTTTTTTGACGTCAAATAGAGCACGACACTTTTTTACCGTTCGCACAAAGAACATTATATTGATTTTGATACTATTCCGGTCATTGTAAGTCAAACCAATCATTTTTTATTTTTAGTAAAATGGAATAAGTCTATCAAAAAACTTTATTAATGATGACCGAGTAGATTTGTACTCTGCAAAACATACAGACCGATAAAATCGTTCAATGTAGAGAGAGGGCAGTGTTATTTTATTTATAACACCCCACACAAGTTGAACTCTACTGTATTGAAGTAACAAAGCTATACAACCTCCCAAACAAAACACTCACGCTGTGACTTCATGAACTCTAACGACAAATTCAAGTAGGAATAGTTCCTGATAGCCCTTGGTCAAAGTTATACGAACATATGATACGTACTTTCTCTAGAATAAAGCTGCTTTGAGTTGCAGTTGCATGAGTTTGTAAACTGTAAACTCTATATTTACGATCCTCATACGAAAAGGCCAATATCCAATAGATCAGTAGAGACCAACAATGCGTTTCTGGAAACTACAAATTTTTAAGCAAAAAATATGTGATACTACTGAACCTGATTTCAAGCATTTATGATGTCCTGAGATTTATGTTGGTTCGTATGCACACTTAATGGACGCCGTTACACACAAGACATCTGGTTATTATTCCGCTCTGTGTGTTAAATCATTTATGTCCGAAACGCATTCACACAACGATATTTGTCGCGAATGATTTTAATCATTTCAATCATTCAAATATGAATCGATATTTCTATCAGTTCCATTATTTAGCGCATAAAGTAAGATGTCTATTATTATTTTGCAATTACAAAAATATGATACGATATGAATGTTGACAGGAAAGCTAACGTACATACAGGATACAGGATACATACATACAGGATACGCATACAGAATACACTAGTTAATGTTTCCTTGCAATGATAGTAATTTTAACAAATTCATAAATTCCTGTATTATTTCACACAAAACATACGATTTTTCGCGGTTTTTTAACTCATCAATTCACCTAGCCAATGGATTCTCTACTTTCATGTTGTACTATTGTTTAGTTTACTTTGATTATATGTTTACAAGCACTTCCTACGATATGGTTTTAACAATAGCAGTTACAGTCACTTTGGAAGCTTCCAGCTAATGGCTCACAGTGAGATGACCAATACATATTGTAATATTATATTTCGCGCCCTTTTAGTATGAGGTAAAAATCAAAAATTTTCGAACAACATTTTTAATGCATAATTAAGTTGTACGATACATTTTTTTAAATCATCACGGACAAAATTACATCAAAATTAGGTCAGGTAATATCTTAAAAAAATTATGAACACTAACAAGCGACACTTAAAACCGCGGGAAACTTTTTTTATTTTATGCTACAGGTTACGGCAGTCTTATTTAGCAGTTATTCAATTACGCGTCAATTAAGATACGTCAACACTGACATAAAATTATCAACAAAAATATTGGGGCAAAGGTTTCGAAACCGCGCAGCCAATAATTATCGACAAGTAACAATGGCCGCTATGGACAGCTTACTGCATGTGGACAAATGCAATAACCTACATGTGTAGTGAGTATGTAATGTAGTTTTCTAAACACGAACATACGTTCAAACAATAATAATAGGGTTGTGTTATGGCTGCGTTCAGATGTGTGTAAATTATAATGTTATGGAATCAACCATTTATATATTGTTTTAAACTGTGATCATCGAATTGTTTACATTTATTCTATGATATAAGTAAACATTTGTCATTCAGATGCAAGGCAGAGTCAGAATGGCAGTTTCACTTTAGGTTCGGTTTGGGACGTATGTTTGATTTTTGCGGGAAAGCAGCGTTTTTTTAAATCCTGTTCAATAATTTTTTATGGGCATCTAATGCGTTGCCTACCTTATAACCGACGCTAAAATAAAGCCAGCGGCCGATTAATTTGACACTATCGTATGAGCTAACTAAACAGGTATAATAATTATATGCTTTTATATCATTAAAATAATTTGCTTATATACAAAAGGAGCCAAAGAGTAATGCGTTAATAAAGATTACATAAATAATGATGTTGGTGGATAAAAAACTATAAACTTAACCCTTGTCATTATTAGAAGAGACCTGTGTACAACCGTTGAACTATGAAAGGGTTGAAGATGATAAAAATGATCTTATGAAGAATGAGAGTTACATATTTGAAGCTAAGAGAAACAATATAAACGACGGGAAATAGAAAAAACACCGGACAAATAGGTATCAGTATAATATCATTTGAAATTGGAACGATTATCGTTCGGAATCAATTTCACATAGTCCGTGTCCTTCGGAACGCGCCTGCTAGCGTAACGAGTCGCGTGTTACTCCACGACAATGAATACTCAACTTTATTGCAACACACACAAAGTGCGAAATCTATTAATAATCTCATGCGCACATCTACAGACGGAAAATTAATTTTGACTCTATGCTGATGAAAATAAGGCCTTTTACAGCTCGTGGCTCAAGGAACAACAGACCGTAAACATCGTCTATTGTAGCTTTAAACTAAGGCCAGTGATACAAGTGGCTGGGGATGAAACCTTTAAGAAATAGGTATATGTAACCAATATAGTTTCATAATAATCAATTGATGTACGTAGTTTTCATTATGGTGTTCATCATCGAGGGGCATAGATAACCCTATAACCTCTCTATAAACCTCTAAAATTACGTTTTACGCGGTTATGCAGCGGAACATAACTAGTGCAGTTTTGCATAGCTGTCGTAGCTATATTTTATTGACATAAGAATGCTTCCATCACAATCCTGAACACGTGTGAGTCTAGAAATATTTGCTACCTGATACTCTATGCGTATTCCGCAAGAGTTTCGGAGCGGCGATAGGATAACAACTTTAGATAAATTATGTGTACCATATAATCCATATTCAGCGGCGTGTGTTAGCAACCTTATAGTTTGTAAAGGTCGTCCTTACGTCGAAGATTTTCTCATTGCTTCAAACGCTAAAAACCACTAATGACATGTTCGAGGCGCGTCGCGAGCTTAACATCCTAACTGAAACTAAAATAAAAAGATAAAATCGACTTTATTCAGAAGTCAGATAGAGTTGAATTTCGAATAGGGTATAAATGGAGGTTACGCCGCAACGTCGCTACGTTCACGTCCCGTACAGAGACACAATGTCACTGCTTGACTGCAGGTAGGTTATGCATATTATTATCAGTCATAATAACTTTAGCTCGCCGCCACGTAAGGTATTTTTAGGTAAGATACGAAGAATACAATAGCGGGGCTGCAGTTTTTGATGGACAACTTTGAAAAATCTCGATTAAGATTAAATTAGACAAGTACGCAGCGTTTAATACACAAAACGGCCACGATGCAGTTATATTGGTAAACTTTTATAATGAAGTATGTTCGCGACGCTGATAGTGCGAACAACGTTATATACAATTTTATTAAGTTGTAGTGGTGGGATGTAAACGTAACTTCAGGATTATCGCCGTGATGTCACCTGTCACCTAACATTCATCAAGTACTCGTTGATCTTTTGATGACGCTGATATTCTTAACCAGACCTGTGTCTTTCTACGCAGGAGTCACTATAATCTTCAGACGATAATAGAATATTACGAGCTCTGTAGTTTCAACTTCAATAACAAGCAGCACAAATACTGCCTTAACAGCTGCCTGGACTACCTTCATTATCAATCCTTTTATTTTTCCACTGTTGGGCGCGAATTTCCTCTAATAAAGAGGAGGGATAAGACCATTCACTGCCTCTTTGGTGAAGGGCAACTGGGCTCTACTTACTACCTTAATATACTAAATCCGGAAGACACTCAAAGGCACCAATAAGTTTACCAGTTTAAAAAGCACTACATATTTATAATGCTTGACTGGAAAAGCATGTCGTTCTGGTGTAATCTCGCATGCAGTGGTGAACCATAGCGATGCAGCCCATGGTACACACCATGCCGCAACTCGGTCATGGCGACGCGGGTACCGCTGTAGTTACGGTTGTGTGACCTTGTGGGTGACACGCGACTATGAATGGTCATTTCTATGGGAAAATTGTAGCCGCTCGTTTGATGTGTCCGTTTATGTGTTGTTTGTGTATTATGGGTGTTTATGTACATAAACGTAGGTTAAGTGGAGTGATGATGTATGCGAAGTGGCTCCCGGAAGTTGGATACGAAGAGCCGATGATTGAACTCTTTGGTGTGCTATTGGAAAGGCTTATTTCTAGCGGTAGGCAGAAATGGACCGATGATGATGTAAATATGTCTGTAGCGTCGATCTTAGTCTAATAACGTTTTAACTTTCAGCGGAAAATTGTGTTAAGCACGTCACGTTTGTAAGGATAGCGATATTTGGCTCTTGGTGCTCTCTGCTAACCTTGTAAAGGATCTGGTGTGATCAAATAATAATAACAATTTGACTCATTACATGTTATTTAAACAACCAAATTGGTCATTCCTTAATTAAAAAAGAAAAAAAAATGTATGTAAAGAAAAAAATTGACCGGTCAATTTTTAACACAAAGTATCTTTTTCTGGTACGAAATGCTTTCGATACATTTTTAGAAATATGCGTCTTTCCTCGCCGAGAGGAAGAGTTTTTCAACTTATTACAGCATACCTAAGGCAAAAAGTTACACAATTGGAACCTGACAAAACACAAAAGCACGTAGAGAAAACCTGCCTCACTACTGATAAAGTTTTGTTTGTGTGTCGACGAATATTTTAAGTAACTAATTATTACATCGAACCTTTGCCACTAAACTGCTTTACAAATGTTTGCAGCTACGTAAAGGTGCGTACACATCGGCTCGCGTACAAAGATAAGTCATATAGGTACATTCGTGTGTTTATTGTGGAATTCTAGATACTTTACATTGACACTAAGCTACGATGTATTGTGGTAGTGTGCAAGAACAAAGATAAATATATTATAATTTTAATGTAAAACGCAAAAGTGAACAGACATTTTCTACGCAAGCTTGCTGAATCCTAGGATACATTTCGCTTATTTTCAGGTGAGATTGCAGTCATACGACGCCTAGGTAAAATCACGGTGATATAAAAAATTCCTTAATTGCTGTGAATGTCCAATTCATCATCACACACCACATCATCAGCCTGTCTCGATCCATTGTTAGACAGTAGGCATCACCTGAGAGGTTTTTTTTCCATCATTTCCATAGCGTGTATGCATTAATCAAGGCGTTTAGCTGTCCCTAGTTCGAATGCACTATGACTGCGATGAGCTGGTCGCCGTCTATTCGATTCGCTAAGATTAAACGAAAACGATGTAGTTTCCCCAATATGGTCCCTTTATTATTCAAGGCGGTCGTTATTTTTAGTCGGAATGATATGCGCGGAGGTTTACAACTAATAATTGTCAATAAAGCCCGCTAGTTAGCGCCTGGCAACTGGCACAAGGCCGCACTCCCCGTGACCCCTCACGACTGCCGCCCGACTAACGTCTTCGGGGACCTTCGGAGAATCGGCACGTGCCGATTTTTCACTAACTAATACGAGACTTCACTGTATTTATATAACCTAAATCCCTTTATTTATAAGTTTCCGTTTTGAGTATGTCAAGTTAGAGCAGTTGTTAGATGTCAGAGAAGGGGGAGTTAGATGTGTCCGAAACCGGGGTGCGTGTATAATGACAGTGAAGAGGGAAACCCATTGGGTCTGCACGGATAGATTTCTTTAGCAGTAGGTAATCTCTGTCTATTCCGCAAGCGGCCTGGTATGATTGTTTAGTTAATTGGTTATTATATATGTCTGTTATAGGACATCCGAGTATAAGCCTTTAAGTTAAAGAAATCCTCGAGAAAATCTAACTAACGGGAGTTTTCCCGAATATTTTAAGGTAAAGACGTAGCAAAAATGATGCATATAATGTCAATATTAATATGAGTGGCTATCGAAACGAAGTATTTCTACATAAGATAAAGTCGTGTATTTTTTAACAACTGGTCTTTATACGGAGTCTGGAAAACTGTATTAAAGATCATATCCCACAGCAACACAAACCTTATTATATTAATACTTTCGAGACTATAAGAACAATGAATGAACTTTTTATCCATCTTGGTGATTTTCTTTTAGGCTCATTATATACATGGCGATGTCGGGTTTAAATTAGGCATTAGAGCATTTATGCTTAAAACTTAATTTAGAGCCAATTAGAACTTTAAATAGCAAGCAGAATCGTCTTCAATATTATATAAATATGGAATTTAGCTTTAAATAAATGATAAAAATCTTATGGGTATATAACATACGGATAGCACTTAAGTTAGAAATAGAACAGCTTTTCGAAAGTCGTTTTGTTAACTGCACACCTGCTCCGCGTATCTATTTTCGCAAAACGGAGTCGCGGGGGCCTCCGACTACACTTTGACGACACACCTGACACGCTTCACTGACAGCATTGTACAGCACGCAGAAATGTACTTGGCACTTGCGAGAAATCCGCTTGCCCTTTCGTTACTTGATTCCCGCCTATCGATCCCTTAACGCTCTTGCCTTTGACGCGTCTAGTACTCAGTCTTACGTCATCATAGTTAGGTGCCTAATTAACTTTTGCGCATTATATAGTTTATTCTATTGCATTGACATCACCTACATGATCGAAAAGACTAATTGGAGTCTTCCGCAAAATTAGAATTTGCGTACGAAGAGAATGATGAAAATAGAAGAAGGACGTTAGGACTGCAAGCATGGAGCTATTTGACATTTTATGATTGCTACCTACTCCATTATGGACCTGGCGCGACTATATAATAATAATATTCTGGTTAATAACGATCAGTTTGTAATCTAATATGTGCTGTTTATCGTGGATGATTAAATGTCCTATCTTTCTGTATTTTTTTTAAAGTACATTTTATATCTGAACAACCAAGTTGCAATTGTGCATCACCTTGAGCACCAAACGACGAATTTGTGGCTAGCGATAAGTCGCGGTTGAAACAATATGCCGCGGTGCGTTGCGCAAAGTGCGCTGGCCGAGGGGTCTGGAATTGTCCATTGTGACTTCTTGTGTGCCTGCCACTGTGCAAAGTACCCTATAGCTCTGCAAATCTATATATTCTATAGTATATACGGCATTATGGCTAATACAAAAGTTTTTAAATCGCCTAAAGACTCTTTAATTGGACTTAACGATCGGCACCCAATAATAATCATCACCACCTAACTGCTAAGGGCTGGTATTGCTAGATGTTGAATCACAATTAAAGTTATCGTTAAAGAACCAGTCAGTCTTTTAGCGAGGGTTTAGATGTTACATAGCAATAGTCAAAAATTTGATAATGCGTTCGACGATGCAGATGCTAAGGGAGACCAAGATTCGCCTACTCGTATATTGACCAAGTAGGTCAGATACTGAGGGATAGGGTAGTCAGAAATTTGCAAAACCGACATACCTATATTACGAGAATGATAAATGTAGAAGAAACACTTACGGTCTGCAAAAAGAGATACTTACCATTCGATACCACACCTTACTCCATGAAGTACATATCTGGCGTGATATATGTACATATAATAGTCACAATAAACAACTAATCAAAAACATTGAATTTTATGGAACGCAAGGGACCTACATTTTTTTGACAGGGCGTCTTAAAATACACAAACCCATGGGTAGATGTGGTCGGGGCTGTGTCGGGTCACTTGCTGTAACATTAGCGGTGAGGTTGTCGCTGTCGGCTCGGATACCCCGTGCAACGCCACCGTAACCGATAATACTGCATAAACCACCATCGTTTTTAGTACGGCCACATGTTGTTATAACTATACTTATAATATTAACTTAATTTACGTGTGAATCGCCTCCAAATCATGTGACGTTCAGTTCATAGATAGCTAACGTAACCACTTGAGCGTCTTTTGTTGTGGGTAGAGGCGCAATATGGTTATTTAACAGATGGCAGTATCATCGTCTTCGCTACAGGGCGTTGCTGACACTTGGAACCAAGAAAGTTGGCGTGGACAAGACGATGACCTCAAACACCCAATTAAGTTTGGTATTTAAAAAATGTAGAGCTATACGAAATAATAAACATAAATTCTAACAAAGGAAAACTTAATTTCAGTTGCAGTATATTAAAAAATCCAACTTAATTGCACCATTAGCACATAATATACTAGTCAAGTATACAAGAAACTTGAAGACCCTCAGCATAATTAATGGTGAATTTGAATCAACACACTGCAGCCTGACCCTGCCGACCTTCGAATGTACTCTACAATTATAACGAACCAACAATATTTATGTACGCGTTAACCTATACGTATATGTATGTATTTTCCCTAACTATACATATACACCGGTAACCTCTGCCTGAGTAAACAACACCGTTGCCAAGCAACGCAGCCATTACTGCCGCGCAGAAGTGAGATAGAGATACGCTGAACGCACGGGTTGTGAAGAGACGGGGACGCCGAGGGTTTGTTGAACGATAAAGGCTGTGCCAGCGCATAGTTCACGGTATATGGGAAGTTGAATTTTATTGAGGAAATCATTGCGTCCCTTGCCTTTGTAATATGAAGCTTTGCGTTCGCATGAAACTTTTCATTACACATTTCCGGGGTCATAAACATTTAGAACATAATATCGAAACGCCTGGTGTGTTTCGCATTAAAACTTAACATGATATGGAATCGAATTCAAATTAAGAATTAGATGCAGAATAGTAATAACAACTTATGATTTTAATTATGTAAGTTCTCTAACTACACAGTGGAATAGACTGGTCGATGTCCTACTTCTGTCCAACTTGTTGGATTACGGGTCTTCAGCAGATAATCATATGCGATGCAAACATTGTATGTAGTAAAGCGTACAAACAAATGTATAGTAGTAATAATCGTGTCTGAAGACCGTTTCATGCTAAGTGGGTAGGTGGAACACAACTTAGATCTCTGTTCAATTCTTCATTATAAAAATGTCTCTCTCGTTTTACTACCTTCGCATTCATATTATGAATAATATTTATGCAAAATGACAATAAATCACAGTTGTAAACATAACAAACAATGATTGTTTGGAATAATACTCAAATTTTTAAAATAATGAAATGTTTCCGAATGTTTTTGGTACGCTGATATCAAGCACGAAAAGAATAATATTAATATAGGAATAACATAAAAAATTGAAGCACCGTGAAAAGGGGCACATGAAATGTTAACTAAAGAAACCGCACAATATATATTTATTTACGCTTAAGACAGTAAACAAAACATAATAATAAAGAAAACACCGGTAAAAGCCAGCCGCCCACCCAAGTCAATCGCCCTTCTCACACCTCGAGAAGTTATTTGAAAACCAAATACCACCTTTGCGAAATACGACAGCCCCAAAAATAAGACGGAACGAGTAAACAGAGGAAAAAAAATGTTTCCGACCTAACGTCAAGTTGCGAAGATACCGCATTGTATTTTTGAGGTGTTATACTCATCGATATTTGCAAAAGAGTAGAGTTTCTATTTAATAGGATAGCGGAAAGACAGGTATTTTACTCGCATCTTATCCTAGTGCAAACTCTTTACTAAATGCTTCCACAATACTGCTAGCAGCAAATCATAGAGAATAATAAAATCGACCCATTATAATTCCACTGTTGGAATATGGGTCTCCTCTCATATTGTGAGGGTTAAGGCGTCTGTCACGCTGGCCAAGTGCGGGTTGGCAGACTTCACACATCTTAGACATTTTTTTTTTTATAAATTCTAAGGATCATAGAGAATGTTCGTTTATAAAAAAAGTTATTGAAAAAATATTTGAAATTATAAGCGGTCCAAATTTTCTTTGTTAATATGTATATATGTTAATAATAATGTTGAGCTGAGCGCAGTCAACTGGTTTATTATATCTGTGATAAACTTTACCTCCAACGGTAAAGATTGGAAATTTATTACGATTCCAAACAACTTTAACAAAACATGAAAATAACAAGATCAAGATAATAGCGGGAAAACTATTTTTAAATATGACAATGGAAGGTGGAGATTTTGAGTGTTGATACAAAAGAAACACAGATGATAATAAAAGTCCTGTGTAGTGTCGATATGAAGAATCGTCGATTATATCAATAAAGGGTTAACGAAGTACAGATGAAGAATGTGGCAACTTCATACGAGGTCATTGAGAAACTAACAATCATATACACGCAAAGAACGCATGATTCGGAGTTAAATAGGGATGAAAGAGTAATAATTATTATAAGAATAACTAACTATAATGCCTCGTTGGTCGAGTGGTGGTCGAGTGGTGGCATGCGCGACAGCCGAGGTTCTGGGTTCAAATCCCAAGTCGGGTACTATTGGATTTTTCAAATTTAGAATTTCTAGTTGTGACTGGGAGTCTGGATTTGTGCCCGGTGTATGGCAATAGGCTAATCACTTATTCCATGGGACGTAAACATAACTGGTGAAACGTGGGAGTGTGCATTACACCTGCTTTGCCAACCCTTTCTGGGATTGCAGGCGTGATGTAACGTGTTTCATTTTACCATTGTCATTTATGATTTGAAATTGTAAAACTCGTCAGATCATTTAATTATCATTGCGGTCTAGAACTTTCGTCAATTAAGGGTGAATTACCTAAGATTTTCGCATTGGCTTTAGTACCGTCAGCCTCAGTAAGCCCACGAGTAAGACCTACCGCAAGAATTTGAATAACAGTACGAAGCAGCAATATTCCAATGTGTCAGAGGCAAGGCTCTGTAAAATGATAAAACGTACAAAAGAAGTTGACAGTTACATCACACGGCCCATACAACATTCGGTTTACAGTTGCGCCACGGCGAACGCTGAACGATGGTTAATTTAAATTTATTTGAATCACAATGAATTCTATGTATGTATTTACTTGGTAATGTGTCTTTATTGTCGCGTTGAGGTTAACCGGGGTTAGGTTACGAAATGAAGCGAAGTCGAAGCGTCTGAAATTGCTATTCTGTGGAAAGTGACTTAGTTATTGGAACACACGCACCAATCGGACGTCTACTTCGCATTTAATGGCGTACCCATAAGTCATTTGTTCTAGAAAGTTCCTTTTCCGGCTGTGGGTGTACCTAGACTTGCCACAGGATTGTGTCTACTTAATATTTTGGGTGGACTTCAGGATTGCTGGAAATTGTCTGGAAGGTTGGATTAGAAAATAGTGATTACCCGAAAGAAGCTACAAATACGTATTAAAAATTGAAAATAACTTATTATTATTTTTCAGGATTATTCAGGATCTATTTCAAATTTTTTGAAGCACATTTTTCCGACACGTGATTCTTCTTATCCATACTATTGGGTAGATAGAAAGGTACATTTGACAAAACATTGAACAAATAAATTACGTAGGTATCAAGAAATTATTGGCAAATGTTTAAAATCTTTGTCAGCAGTGTCGATTTTGGTGCTAGTGATATGACCATTCTGCTCGAATTAATACCTTAACTAGCACGGTCCGGTGATCACCATCTACACACGTTTCATTATTGAATTTTTTAAAAGCCTTAAAAATTAATCTAAAAATGTGATATAGGCCAACAACTTATTACTACTGCAAATTACATAATTAGCAAAATATTCACGAAAACGCGAAAAAACTATTAACTGCTACTTTTTATTTATTTTGCCAGCCTTACACTATATTCTAATTGAAGGTGAATCGAACCATAGACAACTGTTAAGACATTTCAAATTAAACACCAACGCGTTTCCGAACGGACTTTTTAAAAGTATTGCGTTACCATAGACACAAAAACTTACACAAAGCGTAACGGACAAAGACAAAATATGACAGATGAGACTGTGGAATTCTTGTGTGATGTCGAAGAAAGAAAGAAAAAAGCTACAGACATGTGAATGAGGTGGAATTTATCTTCCGGAACGTGACTATGGAATGATTTGGTTATAAATTATCTGTTGTATGGCCTTATAAAGTTGCTATCGAGCTACTGATAATGCTGTATATAAAATATTGGATCGCTTTGTCAGCAATTACGGCATTCATTTATGGATAATTGATTATAACTGTTATAATAATAATAATGCTCAATGCAATAATAATAAAAGAAATGTTTGAGAAAACATTTATCACTTTAACGTTGATTATTTTAAAAAAAATTAAAAAACATACATCCCGGTAAC
>DWDT01002281.1:0-14012 GCA_018245595.1 Microceris scylla | reverse complement strand
GTCTATATATGATTTTGTGTTATGAATGGCTGTGTCGTGTGAGTGATGTATGTATGTGTGGGTATAAACGTACATGTTATAAATATGATATTATAAATATTTTATTGTGATAACTAAATAAAATATGGATAAACTAATATATATGAGATATGTTTCCCACAGTGTTATTATTTCTTACAGGAACACTATCGCCTTTAGACATGTACCCGAAGATTTTGGACTTCAATCCAGTCATCATGAGCTCGTTCACCATGACGTTGGCTCGCCCTTGCATATTACCAATGGTATGTATACTTGTGACCCTGTTTCCAGTTGCTAAGCCTGTCTGTCTCGTTAGGAATATTGATTGATATCTTGGGACCATTTTGCACATAACTATCTCATCACAAATCGGACAGAATCAGTTTTACGGTAGGTAACCAGCTTATAATCTACATGTATCTACAGTTTATAATGTATATACATTTCTAAATTAGATTATAGTAATACTCATTTATATAATTTGACACCCGAACATAGAATTTTGTTCTGTAGCTTATGGAAATCGAACCGCCAGGTACACTATCCACAGAACCAATGAGCAAGCCGGGATAAATTGACAAAAAGTCCTCAAAATAGCACGCCATGATGTTGCCAGACAGTCTTAATATTCAACAAAAATGAGCCCTTTATATTTGCCACTCTCACAACACCATTAAATTTCGGATATTTTCTGTTTTAATACAAAGTCTCATTATTCTTCAGATAGTATCAAAAGGCAGCGACCAAGTGGCCATATCCTCGAAGTACGAAACGAGAGAAGACGTAGCAGTTATCAGAAATTACGGACAATTGCTGGTCGAGGTAAGCTTTAATAAATCACAGATTCCCTCACACACGTGTGTCGGGGTTCTATTATACAATCAGTGATGGCAGCAGTAGTATTTCTGAATCATTATTTCTTTTTAACGTCAGGGGCTCCGCGCTATGGTAATGTCACTTTTATGTAAGTTCATGAGTGTAATCTTCTTAGTTTTATCCACAATCAGCGTTATCATGGTTATCAGAGTATGATAAAATTGTTATTCGTTGCAGATAGCGACGTGCGTACCGGACGGCGTGGTGTGTTTCTTCACCTCGTACCTGTACCTGGAGAGCGTGGTGGGCGCCTGGTACGACCAAGGTACGCCGCCTCACCTCATCATGACCTTACCACCCTCTCCACTTCCATCAGCTCATTGTATCCACATTTCCATTGTACGAGCAAAACTTCTAGAACAGAGGTTCCCATACTTTTTTTCTCAACGACCACTTTCAAAGTTTGCTGGTTCCGGTGGACCCACCGTTGTATTGAATATGGAATATGCAAGTTTTACATGTAACAGTCGCTGAGCTTTGTGGACCCCCGTTTTTAGGTCATGCCAACGTACACCCCCGTAGAGACTCCTGTGGACCCCTGGGGGTCCACCTAGACCACTTTGGGAATTAATTTTCTAGAAAGAAAGACTATCCAATATTAGATTGCAAATGCATATTACCATGCATCAGCGCTTGCATCCTCGTGTTTCACTTCCGAGTATGGTCAAAATGGGTATAAATTGGGACACGAGGTATTCACATTTAAAAGAAGATGAAAGAAGAACATATCTACATGAGTCATGCGTTGTGATAGAGTGAAGATACAGAGCCTATTATATAACTCGCCGAAGTTAACTAGGCATTTCGATATTAAATGAGTTACACTATACTCATTATAGGTTTAAATGAGTTACACTATACTCATTATAGGTTTAGGGAGGGAAGCACGAATATTTTACATTGAAAGAATTAATGATGATGAATACTCTAGGAGTGGTGGCGAATTTGCAGCGGCACAAGTTGCTCTTCATAGAAACTCAAGACTCCGCCGAGACCAGTTTTGCGCTCATCAATTATATTAAGGTAAGCTTCTTTAATTGTAGCTGTAAATTCAATATTACAATAATAAAAAGATCCGAAACATTATGAATGAGTAATAAGGTAATTGGTAAGTATTAAATATTTTATATCATAGATAAGGTTGGGTACCATTGATTAAAAGTGAGAAACCACCGTGATCTATTCCATCGTCCGCGTTGAGATGTCACTTTTTCGTATTGTTTTAAAAAAAAGTGTCGTAATACAATAAAATCATTAAACTCGGTGAGAGTGGCGCCGCCGTGTCGCCGGCGTGTCGCCCGTGTTGTCGCGGCTGAGGTGCGTGTGTGCAGGCGTGCGAGAGCGGGCGCGGCGCCGTGCTGCTGTCGGTGGCGCGCGGCAAGGTGTCGGAGGGCGTGGACTTCGACCACCACCTCGGCCGCGCCGTGCTCATGTTCGGCATCCCCTACGTCTTCACGCAGAGCCGCATCCTCAAGGCGCGCCTCGACTACCTGCGCGACAACTTCCAGGTGCGCTACATTATTCATTACGTACATATTGCTATTTAAGCATCTACCGGAATATGCGTAAGTTTTATTTTCTTTAAGTTCAATTAGACTAAAAATCATGACTACTAAATACCAAACCGAGGGCGTAAAGTATATGTAGTTTCGCAAATAGAAATTGAATGAATTCAAGAGATCTAATCTATCCATCGACGAAACATCCGTTATCACACGAGAATCACAAAGTTATCATGAGGTGTGATTGCTTGCAGATCCGTGAGAACGACTTCCTGACATTCGACGCGATGCGGCACGCCGCGCAGTGCGTCGGCCGCGCGCTGCGGTAACTACACACACACGCACCTACACACAACACACGTACGCACAACACACGTACGCACAACACACGTGCGCATACACGTCGATTTTCGACGACAGGCTCACCCGCTGTTTCAATTTTACTCGTTAGTTGCCTGCATTAAATGTTCTTTTGACACCTTAAAGCCCTTTTAAATAAATCGGCTTGAAAAGATGAGAAAATTTCAATTTTATTTAACATATTTCAATAAGGTACATTATTGTATGACAATTATTTTATTAGGACGCTTGAGCATCTTTTTTTCGCAAAACAAGTGAGGTGAAAAAAATAAACTTTATTACAATATGTTAAAGTTCTCTACCATATTTTAAATACGATGAAGTTCTGTTCCATTAAATGTGTTTGTTTGGAGCATGTGGGACGTAAACGTAACTGGTAAAACTTGGGAGTATACTACACTCCCCACAGGTATCTATTCCGTGATGTTACTTTTTTCGTTTGGAACTATTTGTAAATTTATTAATTATGCCCCACTCATTTTTCAGTCAAACACTCAAAAAGTCTTCAATCCAACATTTGTTCAGAGATTTCATGCATGTGTGACGGTGTGAATGTGTGTCGGTTTCAGCGGCAAGACGGACTATGGCATCATGGTGTTCGCGGACAAGCGCTTCAGTCGAGCCGACAAGCGCAGCAAACTGCCGCGCTGGATACAGGACCACCTCAAGGACTCGCTCTGCAACCTCAGCACCGAGGAGGCCGTCCAGGTGCAGCGCTCGCGCATTCACATTACTTTCTATTATCAATCCTTTTGTCGTTCAACTGCTGAGACCGGGTCCTCATTCAGATTAAGGGTTATAAGGTTTTAGTCTGCCACGCTGGCTATATGCAGGTTGACAAAGAAACAGCTTGTTGACAGCTTGCGAAATTCTTTATGGATTAAAAGCACTCCATTATGTATTATTATTAGCTGTAACTTGTGATTCCGCCCGCGTGACCAAGAGGCGATTAGGTCTTAACACATCCCAAGTACATGGGGGAAAGTCAGATAAGACACGTGTCAGATGACACGTACCAATCAGGATACTAAAGAGAGCACTATTTCAATATTTTAAAAATCAAGTCAAACCTTCGCTTTGGTTCAATATAAAGGAAAGACAAACAAATAAACTCACCTACATAATAATCATAATATTAGTATAGATAACATTTAGAAACCGTAACTGTGGCCAGATCTGCAAGCGCTGGCTGCGGCAGATGGCGCAGCCCTTCACGCGCGAGGACCAGCTGGGCGTGGCGCTGCTCACGCTGCAGCAGCTGCAGTCGCGGGAGCAGCAGGAGAGCGTCGAGAAGAAGGCGCAGCAGAAGTAGCCTACTTCTCTCTACTCCATCGCCCCCTGACATTATAGCTGGCTGACACTGTCGGATTTCATATAGTACCTGCTGCTGTGCTCAATTTTACCGCAGTGTGGCACTCTGTGCCAATTATAGAAGTTTTTACAATTGCCAATGCGCGTCTATCATGATGATATATAGAAGAGTTAAAATACCCAGATGGTTTCCTTGACAGGGTAGAGTGAACAATATCTAACCAACTACTTCAATAATAGTATCTGTATACACCGCTGAAGCAGATTGTGATCTGTGTTAATAAAGTTCAGGCGGCAATTCCGTGCTATTTTGAAATGACTATCATTTGACTATAGAAAATAAGATTAGGAGTAATTAATGATTTGGTATAATTAAATATTTGTACATTCAAGGAAATAAAAAAATATGTTTAAAACTTTCATACTTAATTTTTTAATTTTGTGACATCTGATCCCCAAATATGTGGTTTTCCTGCTAAATAATAGGAAAAAGTAGTGCAAATAATATACGGAGTTAAGGTAAATTCTAACGAATTTAACAAAATAAGGTACCTTTCTAATGCAGATATTTATATTTTGGGTCAAAAACTAAAATAATCCAAAAATTAAAACGTGCGCCACTCGGTGACTGCCGCGGTAAAGGTATCTAAAGTAAAATAAAACCCAAATAATTTTGCACATTCATTTTATTACAACACAAATCTAATATTTTCGAATATCGATATACATTTATAAGAATTCCAGAAAATTGTTTTCAAAATGCTTACTTAAAAATACTGTTCGTATAAGTTAGCTCTGAGGAAAAAAATACACATTTTCAAGAGTTTTGTATTCAAACAGTTACAGGAACTAACAGCATTCGCACACGAGGCATTCGTTAGAAAACGAGGGAGGATGTGATGAAATGATGTCTCTTTAGGATAATTACTGTATTACACTCGCATGATATTGTATTAAATAAATCAATTTTTAACTACAACCCATGAATTTTCCAAATCAAATTTAGTATTCACTGAAAGGTAAAAAAAAAATTTATCATCTGTCATGATATCGTCACTTAATGTGCTCAATATTCTCCTGACTATAAATCGGCCTTCACAGGTTACTGTTGGAAATAATCCTCCCACATTCGATGTTCAGAAACTACTGCTCAATATATGTCCAGCGACAAATTCTCTACGTAATACGTATGTGCGAATGCTTTTACTCAATATTAAGCTTCATCAACTGTACTGATTACTTTGTTACCTGCTAAAGCGAAAAACATCCATAACAGACCAAACCACGTTACACTCAACGAATCGATTCCCATTCGATTTATCACAAAGTCGATTAAAATAATTTAATATATTTACTAAAACAAATACAACCTGTGGAAAAACGTGTGAATAAGCTGTAGAAAATAAAAATTATGAGGATGCAAAAATAAAAGTATCGTGTACAATTAAAGGCACGACACATACATCTTAAATCACTTTAAGAGACTTTTGTATATTAAAACATTGCCTCGTTCCCGCTCATGCAGTTTATAAATAGATATTGTTTTAAGATTAAACTCGCGAGGGTATTATGAACAACGCCTCCAATTGTACAAACAACACAACGGGTTAAAATATTAAAAAGTAATATAAATCATTATACATATAAAAGTTACATCAATGCATTATAACTTAGAGTTAATAACACTCTTCGTAAATTCGGCTTTAACCGTAACGTTACTAACAATTGCGATCACATTCGAATTCAAAATTCTTTTCGCGCCATTTCATAAAGCACACCATTCGTTCACCCTTTTTTCTAACGTGACTCATTCACTCAGTACCAAGACAAGCTTTGGGACAATGATATCAATATCATCTATCTCAATACATCATTCATTCGTGAATCACCTTTTACGTTCCTTTATAATTACACAAATAACAAGCTGCGTACACTCGTCTTTTTACTGATAGATCAACCGAACGGAAAAAGTTGAGCGATTCGACCGGTTTCCCGTAATCTCTCCCGTCACTTAATTTGTCGGTAACAATGAAATTACATATTTACCATAAATATATTGGTCATTTCTACTGATAAAACTACATTTACAATTCGTATTGTTCCCTTACGTTTGTACTTTCAAAATGTTCAGCAAAAATATTTTATCTCACACTAACAGAACAATAAATAACGAGTGTCATAGTCGTTAAGTAAATTGAATTTTTTGGAGGAAAGTAATATGAGATTAAAAAATTAACAGACAAATAAATAATAATTTTGAATTTTTTTTTTGAATATGTGAAGTCAACCTTCACTCAGCCAGCGTGGCTATGGCCTTAACACTCAATACAAGAGGAGACCCATATGACAACAGCGAAATGACGAAAGCGTCGATTATTATATTTATTACTTAAAATTTAAAAAATTTAACTGTTACCGACCGATCAACTCAGTAGCTGTACTACGGGAAACATTCGCAATATCGTTCAGAACGTTGACATTTATAACTCGTAGAAGTTAACTTGGCATCTTGCTAGGACGACATAATAACGAAATACTGCCTAAAAGGTCTACTTTATTATATTTCTGTTTTATTAAGTTATCAAATCCCTTCAGATATGTATAACGTAACTATAGATATTCAAATTAATATAGAGCCCGCGTGCGCTATGGTGCGAAGTGGGCAAGGGCCAAGAGGGGGACAGTGTCACTGCCGCATCTATGCAATTCACATGTAAATATTATGTACGAGATATATCTGAAGATATTTAAAGTTATTCTAATAAGTACATTTGACAATAACTGATTATTAAAAAAATCTAGATTTTTGCAATATTGTTAATAGTTGTAAATTAGTGAGACTAAGCCAACTCTTGGGTTATATTTTGAAGCGGAATGGGATGGTTTGAAGGAAAGCTTATGTCTCTCAAGTGCCAAGATGATTTCTGCGTGTTGTATGTTATGTTCGGTTGATCAACGTGAACGCTTGGAACTAACAAGGGAGCAAAGAACATAATAAACCACTGCAAAACAAACTGTGAGAGCTAATAACAATCAAACAAGTATTTTAACGTAACGGGAAGAATTCTTTTATAAATACATATTTAATTACTTACGTTTTCTTATATATTCATCCTACCATAGTTAAAGAAAAAGTAACATAAATTAATACAGTCGCGCCACATGAATATAGAGGCTTTTAACTTGCACGTTTACAAAATAACAGGTAACTAATAATATTTCGAACTTAAACGTATCATCGTACGTATAGTACCAAACGATAAATAACGCCTACATTTTCGAATAGAAACAACTACCATAATACCGTCTGGAACAATATCTCATTGGGCTTAACTTAGTATTAAAAATAAACAATCAAGGCCCAATGTAGTAACAACAGAAACAAATTAACGCCACTACTAGAACTTTCCCTTAAAAGGATAAATGCGTTTTTTGGACACAGTTGGCGCCTGGGTTTTACTTTTATTTATAGCTTATAAAACTAAGTGACGTAAGATGTCATACGTTTTTGGCTAAGTACGATCATATTTTAACGTACCATTAGGGCCGGTGCGACATGACATGTGGAAACGTTTGAGACCAACCATTTTTTGTTATGATCGAAGAAAAGTTACAGTCAAGAGGATTATGTCGGTAGTCAGTAGTTATGCCCATAATTACATGAGCTTTTTACATAGCAGAGTGATTATTACCATAATCACAACGGTCATATTCCAGATCAGAAGAATCAAGAGTCAAGAGTTATGACCTCAACTATTTAGAAAAGTTATATGTAAAGTAAAAAAATTAAGACCAAAGTCAGAAAAGTTATAGCCATCATCAGAAGGGTTCTAGTCAAACTCAGAAAGGTTAAAAGATCAGATATCTGCCCTAATGTAATAATTAAGAAAAGAATAGAGCAAATTTAATGAAGCCGGTCATTGAATGTTAAAACATAAATTGAAAGTGATTCAACTAACCCAATTACTTACGATTTTACTTTACATATAGAGTTATAAGCGTCGCCATCAACATCAACATATTTTCGTGACGTTTTAATACTCTGAATGTTTATTACTAACAACACAATCGTTTATTTCTATACTTATATTCCAATCAGAGACAATCCTAGATATATAAGTTCCAACATCATATATTTTTGCACCAATGCCACATTTACCATGCTTGTTTTAACATAAATACATTTGCATGAGCATAGCATTCATATACTTGGATATATTTACGTCGATTTAATGGAAATCGAGTTATTGGTTTTACAAAAAGGTATTCCTAAGGTTCGAAGTAGCAAAACCGAGTTGCCTTAATCGATTTTAACTAATTCGATGGATAATTATTTTTGTTTAAAAAATAAATTTTATACAGCCTTTCGCTGCATAGGATGTGTTTGTAAACAGTATATACGTTGTTAGGGTTGTTTCAAACCTCTGCCACGCACGTATATTCATAGACATCAGGTTTAAGCCTTCATGACAGAAGTAAACAAAATAATAGTCCTCCCCCCTCCCGTTCTTTAAGAACGATACGGGGCTTTTGGCTACTTCGATTCGAATGAATTGTAACTCGATTCAAATCGATTATTTTACAACTCGATTTAACATATTCATTTACTGACTTGTAATATGTATAAATTGAATAATATATTATAAAATGAACTTGTAACTTCGGTTACAATATTGTAAACAATATTCATGTTTATAATAAGAGTATTACATTCATAAAAAATAATATGACAATATTCATAAACACTCAATAGATCTAGTTGCATCCCAATAAAGAAAGATGTCACTCTTAGGGCAGTAGATATGGTAAAAAGGGACAGATTGCTACCACTGAGTGTTTAGACATAATGGTGTATATAATGTTGTGGTAAATTATATATTAGTGGTTAACAATACATAAAAATGTAACAAATTTCTGCAACAAATTGTTGGTCAATATTTTTGGGTATTGACTATGTATCAAGTATTACACTATGTCTTTGATACCGTTCTTGTCTATAATCATAAATTGTCAATTAACACTCGAGAGCGTAATATTGCGGGATATTACAAAATAATCACACCACATATTGATAAGCGGTGTCAAGGTATGGTCCATCAATTATAATTGGTAATAATTATTACCCTTTAAACATATTTAGATTGATATTAAACGCACAAACTATACATCTGAAGTTGTTAAAGCGACATGACATGACATGTGAGATGAAAATGTGTTACATTTAAAATCATACATTGGGTTAGTAACTTGAAATCGCACTTCAGAATTAAAACAGGAGTCGTTCGCGCTCACGCGAGCTCGTCCGCGGTCGCGCGAGCACGTCCGCGGCGGCGCGCACGGCCTGCTCGCTGGCGGCTCCGTAAGTCGCGCAGTGTAAACTCTCAAGATCGCCCTGAGCCATATACTTAATATGACGATTGAACTTCCCAAAGTTGGACCAAACATTGGTGCCACCACTGCATTCTCTAAACCTACGGAACAAACATTTGTGCCAACGTATGGCACCGGTGTAAGCGTATGTGCAGAAACTCAATTTTTGACTGTACCACATATATATTTTACGGCTCAAAATGTAAAGGAATTTGTTATTGCCCATATATTAATAAATAATATTAGCGACAATAACCAAATTCTATTTCGTAATAATATTTCAAACACATAGCACTTCTGTCACTCGTTTCAAGAACAAGGGAGGATATTTATAAATTATATAAAATCGCTGACAAATACTAAGATTAAAGCATAATATATAATAGTAAATACTGATTGATAGTCTTTAAATATATAGTGCATCTTAAAACTATACTGTCGGTTCACACTGCTTGTTGATTGAAAACATTCAGTATTAGACAAGCTACGACACTTTAAACTTTTAAATCTGACAGTTCCAATTGTACCGAATGATTTGTGTTCCATATTCGATATTCAAATTTCACTCACATACACTTGACTGTTCGTTACACTTGACTGCCAATAGCAACATTGCCAACTGCCCGATCGCAAAAAAACGTTTTAGTCATCCAGCGGAACGTCGAATATTATAAGCCGGCTAGGATGCTCTCTCCAAAATAGGCAAAAAACTGAACGGCCTTAAACATTTCCTTCTAAAACTATAATACCTTTCAATATTCCCACAACATAACGTAGCGGACAGGGAATAATTATATTGATACGGCATTTTTTCGTCCTAATTTGTTTGTGTACGTTAGATATTATTAAATAGAACATATAATAAAATAGGTATGGAAGCAACCTGATATTGTATGATCGCTATATCTGTATCCAACCTGATGTCCTATTTCCGAACCCTGCCGACCTCAGTATGTTCGCCAACCCACTACACCTTGCTAAATAACTACTGATTTTGGATTTAATTTAGCTTTATTTCATCCAATCCATCCAATATATATATTTAATGGCTATTAAATAATAGCAACAGTCTTATAAGTTCCCTTGAAATGTTCCCTTACGTGAGACTTTTCACTTTCTTTTTCTACGCTTTTTACCTTTAAAGTTCTTATGGGGTTTCGATTTTTGTTGGCTTTTTTCTTCAACAGCCTTTAGCGGTTCGGCTGAAGCTTTGGCGTCTTCGATATTATCATCGGTGTCTTTTGGCTTGTCTGTTGTCACTTCGGGTTTTTGGATACTATCTGTGCACTTTGCACTCTGCTCACTCACTGTGACCGTACTTTTTGGATTTCCATAAATTTCACCTGCTACGGTATTTGAACTTGCAACTATGGCATTGTCACTCCCATCACACTCCTGTAAGTCTTGGTTTTCAACAAACGTTGTGTTTTCTTGTGTAACTTTATCGCTGTCAAATATATTTGTATCTGATGTTACTTCACTTGTAACTGTTTCTGTATCCTTCATAGTTTCTTGATGCGATATGGACGCCTCATAATTGGGTTGATATATTTTTTTCTCGATTTTCGTCGATATATTACACTTCTTCCCTCGTAAGTCATAACGCAAATCATTACTTCCCTTTCTCATTGGTTTATAGGTTACACTGGGTGAGCTTTTAGCATTACAATCTCTTAAATCAGCACTTGCAATAGGTAAAGTTTCTAGATTGTTCAATTCGCGACTTTGAGAATCGGTTTTGAGAATCTCTACATCACAACCGAGACTTCTAAGCAGTATATTTGATTTCATGTACTGTTGCTTGTCAGTTTGCGCGTCAGCGTGTTTGTCATCTTTAATGGTTCCAGTTTTATTTTCCCAGGTTGATTTAATAGAATGGTAACTAATGCTATTTGAACTTGTATGAGGCCTGGCCACAGCTGTAAGAGGATGTAGCATTTTTAAAAGTTTATTTTTATCTTCAGTTAATCCTGTAGGCCTATTTAAACTCGTATGTGACCTGGCCCCTGCTGTATGTGGGTGTGGCATTCTTAAAGGCTTATATTTATATTCGGTTAATCCCATAGGCCTATTAGAACTTGTATGAAGCCTGAGCCCATCTGTATGGGGGTGTGGCATTCTTAAAGGTTTATATTTATCTTCAGTTAATCTCGTAGGCATATTTGAACTTGTATGAGGCCTGTTCCCAACTATATGACGGTGTTGCATTCTTAAAGGTTTATATTTATCTACAGTTAATTCTGTAGGTCTATTTGAACTTGTATGAGCCCTGGGCCCAAATGGATGTAGAATTTTTAAAGGTTTATATCTATCTTTAGTTAATTCCGTAGGCATATGTGAACTTCCATGAGGTGTGGGTGTAGCTGTATGAGTGTGTGAAATTCTTAAAGGTTTATCTCCAGTTAATTCTGTTGGCCGATTTGAACTTGTGTATGGCCTGCTCACAGCTGTATGAGGGTCTGGCATTCTTAAAGGTTTATTTTCAACTTCAGTTTTTTCCGTGTGCATCCAAATAGTCGGTTTTATTTCAGTAGTTCCACTGACATTGGTCTTAGTCAGCCAGTGTGGAAATAGACTCCATTTTGTTGTTTCGGTATTATTCTCGTTTACATTTTCATCTAATTTAATATCCCGAGATGATAATGGACCTGGTTGAGTTTGATCGACACTTCCGGTACTTGATTGCGGAAGTTTTAAAATGTTATCGGAGTCTTGGCTAATGCGAAATGATCTGGACAGTGATAACTGTGCTTTTTCTGCATTTTCAGAAGTGTGTTCAGAACTGTGCTTTTTCTGTATTTTCTGTTCCGGGTGTATTGATTCCGTTTTCGGTGTTTCTAGTAAATGTGGATTTTCTTCGCTTATGTTACCAACATGCTTTCTTTCTACGGTCATACACAATGTTGCCGATATCTCAGATGATTTTACTTTCACTTGATCTGCAACAGTAATACACTCACTGGTTTCACTGGTTTCTGCAGATTCGAACACCTCGTTTATCAATTTAAACGGCAATTCATCATTGTGTTTTTCATCTGGAGTGCTGTCCGCATGTTCGACGATACGACTAATTACTTCAACAGCACTAGCCCTCTCAGTCTTGTTGTCAATATTTGCTAACTTTTTAATAGCGTCTGTGGGCCTCAAAATGGGACCAGCAAAGCATGAAATAGATTCATCAGTTGGAGACAAGTAATCATAAGTGGTACTGGAACCGTGACTAATGTCTTGGTCAGCTTGTTGATGTTCACTTATAATAGAATCGCTACTACGCTCTGGCGGTGGAGAATCCGTAAATAAATCGGACGGTAAGTAATAAACGGGCAGAGAACTGGCTGTTGCTTCTGATTTTTCCGGTAGAGTTGTAACTTTGTTGTTGAGTCTGGAATTGTTTTCGTGAGATGATTCAGCCCGAGAATTTTCTGGCATCCATCTAGTTGGATATAGGGGATTGTTGTTTCGAAATAAAGCTTGATTAATGAAAGCAGGAGCAATTGGTGATCTGAGACTTCGTTGGTTACTTGATTCATTTGTTGGTTGACTTTGTTGGTTTACTGGAGGTTGAAACAGATCTGGGCTGAAATCTTTCGGTTTGTGGTGAATTCTAAAAGGTAATTCGCTTGGCCACTGGTCATGTACTAAGCGGCAAGCGCTTGCAATATCCTTCAACCGTTGAGACATTGCCAACGTCTTTTCTATATCTTCGTTACTTATGTGTTGCAAAGGATCAGAGATTTTGCTAGAGTCGTATATCAGTGGCGAATTGAAGTGACTTCCGTCGGATGCGAAGCCGTCGTCGCTCTGCAAGGGTCGCTTTTCGAAACCGACGACTTCTGGGGGAGCACTGTAATTAGGCGAACCGTAGTAGTCACTGGAGGGCGAGTCATACCGCGCCGCAGTCGAGGTTCCGGGATCGGAGGGTCGGTACAGTTGCCGCTCGAACCAATCCGGCGACGGCGTCGCGAGTGGAGGTAAATTCAATTGTAAACTATCACTAGAGGGAAGAGTAAGTCTGAGGGGAGTACGGGCGCGCACGAGGGCGGAGGGCGCGTGCTATTCTGGTTCGTGCTTCTGTATAGGGCGGGGCGGCGCATGCGGGGCGTGCGACGCGTGCGACGCGTGCGGCGCGTGCGGCGGGTGTGGCACGTGCGGGGCGTGCGGCGCGAGCGGCGCGTGCGGCGTGGGCGCGACGGGGCGGCGGCGGTGCGCGGCGAGCAGCGCGGCCAGCATGGCGCGGCCGACCGGCGCAGGCAGCTCGGCGCCGTCGCGCGGCACGCCCGTCCGCGCGCCTCCCCAAATGGCGCTGCCGATATGTCTGCACATAAACATAATTATTGATACTTGCGTTCTACGTACATAATATCATGGTATTTTACTGTGGGGTAATGCTACAAGTATCGACGCCATTTTTATACTACAAAAGAGGGCAATAAGAGCTATTTATGATCTTCGATGTCGCGAGTCCCTACGAGAACTGTTTAAAACAATTACAATTTTGACTGTGCCTAGCCAGTATATTTATGAAAATATTATGTATGCAAGAAAAAACTATTTAACTTTGGTAAAGAATAA
>DWDT01002280.1:0-14012 GCA_018245595.1 Microceris scylla | reverse complement strand
GGCACATATCCAGACTCCGAACCACTACTAGAAAATCTAAATTAAAAAATTTTGTAGTGTTCGACCCGGGAATCGAACCCGGGACCCCCCGATCGGCAGTCGCACTTGCAACCAACACGACCAACGAGGCAGTCATACTTTTACTTCTTAACCTATTCTATGATTCATATTGCATAAATTAATTTTATCATAAGTGTAGATACCAATAAAAGGGTACACTACTCATATATGTATGTATATTGAATTAATAGGATAGCACAATGAAATTTATTGCTCAATAATTCTTTATATCGTCATTATATATATAGGTACGAGAATATGGTTTATAAAGGCGTTTTTTGTGTGCTTTAGATCTCCGTGAACTCATCATAAAAATTAATAATTTAAACACCGTGTCCTATATGTTTTCGTTTTCACGAAAAACAAACGTAACTTCACGCCTGTAATCACCGAAGAGGTAGGCAGAGGAATGCAGAACACTCATTCGTGAACAGAACACACAGAACATTCGTTTTCACGAATATTACCATATACAGAAAAAAATTAAAAAATGACAAATTAAAAAAAACTTGATATTTTTTTATTTTTTTACATATCCAAATATTGTCAGATTGTTAAATAAATTATTCGAATTAGCTTATACAATATAAAAAAGCTAAAATATTCACTGCTAAATGTAAAAGAAATATCACAGAAATTAAAGATGTACAGTAATGTCGTCTGTCCATTTCTAAGTAACAGATTCTGTTTATTAATGGTCTGTTATAACAAGAATGTTGTCAGACTGTTGACTCTACAATAGTGCGTGGCTTTTTCAAGAGTTCGTAAATTCAGGGACATTTATCTTTGTATTTCAGCTACTTTTATCTTTGTATTTCAGATATTTTTATTTAAAAATTCAACAAAGATCATTCTATAACTAAGAATATTTTTTTAATATTATTACGATCTGTTTTTCATTAATATAATAAGCCAAAATTCGCAGTATTCAACCGGTTTACATTTATTGAGCATTGATGGACTAAGACCGTTTCGGGTTTGTTTTCACGAACTTTAAATTTCATTAGTGTTAACAGTTACACAAGTATTTTTCATGAGACTGGGCAAATGTTGCCGAGCCCGAGAAATTCTAGCAATTTCTTTGCCGACAAAATATATGAAACTTTACGCATTCTTTTAGCACTTATAAAAAACGTAGATTCTTTGAAACGTAAAGGATCTCCTTGGATTTTCTCTTTTTCATTTTGTTTGTTATTTCACTCGACGTCTGAATCGCATATTTGTTTAGTTCTCAGAGGTTTTCGCTGTAGAAGGCTACTTAAAACATTTTTGTCGTATTTTAAACATTCTTGGTAAAAAAGAACAATTCCTGCAATTCCCTTATTTTCCGTTTTCTAATTTAATGTTTCGGTCGATTTCACTATTTTACATATTTAAGTGCTTTCTGTTTTCTTTTTTCATCATAGTTAATCTAAAGCAACAATCTACCTAGAGATTGGATAAGGTAGTAGACACCGAAAATGTACTCGTATATGTAACATATCATCACCATTCTTCTATATAAATGCAAGTCAGTATAATTAGTTTAATTTGAATTTATTACGTTTAATTAAAATTTTATAGATAAACTAAAAAGGTTTAAAATATTTTCATGAAGGTCAGTAAACAAAATTTATCTGTATTTATCTGCACATAAAATAACAATTATTTTTCACTCGTCGATATACCAACCAGTGGTTGCTAATAACTATGTTTATATTCATTTATCAGTAGCATGCCGGGAGTTTTTATCAATGAATAATTAAGTAAGCAGACTTCAATGTCAACTGATTGTAAAACATTACGTGTTGGTAACACCACGATTTAAAAAAATGAGGTAAATTTAGTCTTCTTTTTACGTTGTAAACGTGCACATTCAAAAATTATACCCTCCGTTTAGTTGTCGGAAAATCGGTAAGGAGAAACCAAAATACTGTATCGTGGAGACAGCTTTCGTGTTTCGCAAGACACTTCATAAAATATTACTAACAGAGGTCTGCTGGTCATGGCTGACTTGAACTATTATTCATTACGGAACTAAGAGAATTTTAGCTATGAAAATCGAATTACGTCTCCTAAACTCAATGGAATTGAGTACATTATGACGTTTAAACAATGTACATGGAAGCACGCTTCAGTTTACATATTATTAGGATATAAATGTACACATATTAATGTAATTTTATTTAAATCGACTCTAGATTATTAATCACCGCCTCTATCGAATTTCAACTTGTTGTGCACGTTGCAGTTTTATTGCATAGTTAAAAATTCTCTATAAATAGCTAGTGTCGATCAAAATTAACTAAAAAAAAACCCTTATTTTAATTTTTCTAGCTGACTGAATAATGGTGTAAAATACCAATTAAGTAAAAGTAGTTGTGTATTTAAATATAAACACTCTACGTTCGAAGCAGCAAACAATAGCCTCACAGAGACGCCGGCCTTGCGTGCACTAATGGCTATCGAACAATGCGTAGTCTATGCTCTCTGCGTACTCACGTTATCTCCGTAGTGACTCATGCGTTACTCATCGACCTCTCAAATACATATATAAGGATAATAACACACATGCCTACGGACAATAGCACACTTGTACTATGGTAGTTGCATGATAATTGCTACAGCCGTTCTACCGCTTACGTCTATGAATGGAATGCTATACTGGCGCTAGAATTGTAGACGGTTTTTTTTTTTTTAAATTAAGAGCGAAGGAATTTCAACGGCAGTCTATGTATTGTTCGGATTTTAAACAATCGTAGTAGCGTACATTAGCGCAACTGTTACATTTTTTTTTATTGTAAGTACGTTGCATTATAGAAGTAAAACCATAAGGCCGTCCGCAAATGGTGTAAGTTTAAATCATTTCACTCAAATATTAATTTAGACTTTAACGGCTAATATAACTAAATTAGTTATAATTAGCTACACTTTATAAACGTTATAGTAATGATGAATACTAACAATTGAAATAATTTAATTATTTCAAATTTATTTTTAGACTGCTTCGTTGGTCGTGGCGGTTGCAAGTGCGACTGTCGATCAGGAGGTCCCGGGTTCGATTCCCGGGTCTAACGCTACAAAATTTTCTAATTTAGATTATCTAGTAGTGGTTCGAAGTCTGGATATGTGCCCGTTGCATGGCAATAGGCTCACCACCTATTCCATAGTGGGACGTAAACGTAACTGGTCAAACTGGTCAAACGTGTTCTGCATTCTTCTGCCTACCTCTTCGGGGATTACAGGCGTGAAGTTACGTACGTACGTACGTACGTAAGATGTTTCTTTACATCTTATTAAACATGTGTACTCTACTATGAATTCTTATAACTTATATTTTATATACCTTATATTTTATAGTAGAAATTTTCTAGTAGTGACTCGGATCCGGACATGTGCCCGGTGTATGGCAATAGGCTTTTCCGTGGGAGGTAACCGTAACTGATGAAACGTGGGACTGTACTACACTCCTCTGTCTACCCAAAATCAACAACATGGATATATACATATTTGAGACATAACTGATGTTAAATATACCGTTGCATTGGCTAAATAATTTTTGTTAAGGAGATAATTATTTACTGATTTTAAAGAATAATAACTTTTTTAACCATCTGATTCTTTACACATTATATTTAATTCTTGATTATATTAATACGTTATTCATGGGATTCTCCTGCCTACACCTTCGGGGAAATACAGGCGTATTATGATGATAATTAATGCACTCCAGAGCTGAGTGGGAGTTGATAATGAGAGCGATAAATTTGAAATCCAAAACCTGTAACCCGTACATATAAGTATCTACATGTAACCTGCTTTATAGAAAATCATATTTTAACGTTAAATTTTCCCATAATCTATATATATAATAAAACTGTAACTCGTCGCGGTCTGTACGTGGCAAATATATTAAAAAATTCATAATGGGGGCGTTTATAAACGCAAGAGAACCCAAAACCATGTTTTTTCATATTGTCTGTTTGTCTGTGTGTTTGAGCACGCTAATCTCAGAAACGGCTTATCCGTGTTGAATGCAGTTTTAAGAATTATATTGTGATGACCTTCACTTAACATTTAGTGTTTTTTTCATTTAAATCGGTTAATAAATAAATAAGTTACGTCAATCGTCACGTATAAGTTAGGTTAGCTTAGCTTAGGTTAGCCCGTACGTAGTCACGGGCACAGCTAGTACTATATTGCATAATACCGTAGCGATATAGGCAAAGTGGCTGCCAGCGGTTAGACCCGAAGGGCTGAAGATCATGCTCAGTGGCGTGCCATAGGAGAAGCTTATGTCCAGCAGCGAACGGAAATGGATTGATAATGATGATAATACTGATGTCGGTCGTGTTACATGAGATTTTCCACAAACACTTAAAACTGTATTCTACTATTATGTTAAATACTAAAATTGCTGTCCACTGCGTACTAGTATAGTTGTACTAGAAACTAGTAGGTACATTGAGTAGAAACTAGTTTACTTATAATTATGGTGTATGTTATGTTATTGATTGTGGGTTCATTACATTAGTGTTATTAAAACATATTTTGATGTCGTAACATCGGTTACGGCACGGCATATTATAGCGGCACGTATGTTATTACAAATGAAAAGCATTGTTTTTCCATTGATTTTGTAAGAAAATGTTTACCCGCGAAGTGACTGTAGGCCGTAATAAACTATTTTTTTTCTGCCTTATTGTTATAATAATTTTGTTAGTAGTATCATAATAATTATATTATCATACCATATCTGTTACGAAGTGGGCAGCGAGCACCGAGTATTATTGTATGATATACATAATAATCATATCAATAAACAAAGTAATTAATGTTTTAAGTAAATGCTATATTAGTTTTACGTCAGGATTTTTACGATTGAGATATTTGGCAGTCTGTGCTCTCTACGTACCTTGTAAGAAACCTAGCGTGGTGATATAACAACAATTTTGTTCGCGAACTTTTATTTGCTCGTTTTTTTATATTACTCTATTACGTTTGTCATTGTATGTAGGAAAATAACAAACAGATTGGGTTGATACATTTCGATACAATTTATACGAGGAGAATGAAATCCCTGTTTATCTTACACTAACAAAATCGTAACGCGATTGATTGTTCGTTTATATTTAAATGTGTTGTCATATTATTTTTCATTTATTTATCATTTAACAAACCGAAATACATAATATAAGTGTTCGTTTTTAACAATTTACGCGTTAATACAGTGACAATTTGCATATATATAAGCGTCAGAAAGATGGATACGATGATTGTATACCAGTAACAAAGCGTACAAACAATGTTGACAGACCTAACACTGTATGTACTCCTGGGCACAGGTCGCTTCCATAATTGAGAGGGGCCTTGCGCATGCTCTACCAGGCTGCTACACTTCGGATAAGCGCATATATAAAATAATGACCAAACCGTTTCTGGATTGTTTTTAAATAGCCTTTAGGACCTCGAAGAAGTGTAACTATTGTTGCCTAACGATATTTACTTGGTGCTTATTAACATACTGTTCGAAAAACTTAGATGCTTGATGTAAGGGCCTGGTGATGTAACTTCATGAGACTTTGACTTTTAACTTTTTCCTGTGACGAGCTGAAGTTAGAGCTCAGTGGCGTGCTATTGGAGAGGCCTATGTCCAGCAGTGGACGGGAGTAGGCTGATAATAATAATTATGATGATGTAACTTTACATGAACCCTTCACAACTAATGCGATGTATTATTTCAGTATATGCGCTATTGTTACATTACAAGTGTGTATGTAATTAATTCCTGTAAAGAGATTCATTTAGGATTTGAACGCTTCGCATCGTAATTTTCGATGCAGTTCCCAGTGGATTTAATAATATCCCTAAACGGACGACTTTGTTCCTATTATTATATTTTATCTGGCAAAACCACGTCCAGTACAACTTTCGTTAGATACAATTTTTATTGATGGCTCGATTGCTCCATTTTCAGATGTCCGACTTTTATTAACGCTTATATGTTTTGATTGACAAGTAACACACAAACATGTGACACTTCTCATAGATTCTTCAGGCAATCAAAACACTTTTATTATACAACAAAGTCCTCAACCCACTTTTTCCGTGTATGTTATTAAAGGGATGTGGAAATTAAAACAAATTGTGGGCAGCCTTCCATTAATTATAACATCAAAGATTATTTGTATAGTACATATTTAGCTAAATATTAATCTGAATAAAATTACAAAAATAAGCTACGAATACACATACATATATGTACCTACATAAGAACGATACGAACGTTAAAAGGAACGCATGTTCTTTTGAATAGACAGCGACAGTTCGAAATAAACTTAGAAATGTCGAAAGTTCTGTAGCATAAACATACACATTCGCTTTAGGCCAGTCTGAAAATTCTAAATTAATAAAAATATATTGTGGTTTTTCAAAATGTACCAGTGTAAGAAAATCTGTTTATTGAGTTTACGACTCGGATCACATAGGCAGCGCTGTTTGTAGTGGAAAAAGCTTTTCAAAGAATGGGTAGGCGATACCTACTCCTATATACATAGGTATGTATATGACTATGAAACAGTGACGGCGAATTCCGTTTGTGTACACATTGACGGCGTTGATGGCTCGAATGCGACCAAAGTCACCGTTACCTTTTTCACAGTATGCAAATACTTGTACCGCGTGAAATTGTTTCTGAAAAAAAAAACTTAATTGCAATCCGAAAACAATATCACTGAGTACCTACGTTCTGGTGCAGAGATACTATGAAAATATGTTAACGCGCAAACAAATTTATCGTGTTTGCTCTGGGAAAATATTTTCGTTTCGCAATGTAGTGGCATTCGTTGGGTGACTTGTATTAAGAAACTTTGTGTATGAAGTTGCACTGAATCCGTGCAGTTTTCAAAAGTCGAATTCAAAATGACACGTCGGCAAAATTCCCGCGAGTAAAATACGCGAAATAAACTGAGGTGAACCTGTATCGCATGTGGAATTTATGCTTTGCCGAGTTTTTTACAGTACAATGCGTGGGCATGCCATTCATGGCTATGCGCGTTGAATATCATTAATGTATATTGTGTATGACAATTACTTTTAGCATACCTTAAGGCATATTGTTACACCGCGTGACACATTACGAATTATGTTTTCAAACTGAATATAAATTTACAGATGAGTTTGATGCGTCACAACGTTCCGCGTGTTACAGCTTAGGGAAAACGTATGTGTAAACTCAAAGCAATGACTTACTTTGGTTGATCTAAATATAACATTTCAATAGATGGGTGCTCGCCCACGTTATCGCACCTTATTGAAATCGTGTACAAATTCAACAGGCCAATAAGATATAACATGTGAAATTGTGACTCAATACCTATACCTTCTCGTTGCTTTGCGTATGAATAGTTACTGAAGGTCTCTTCAGTAACCTTACCTTTACATACATATTCGTCCGTAAACTTTAGGCTATAACACGTTAAATGCGAAACCTGACACAGATATTCGTGGTTACTTATGCTACGCAAATATGAGCTTAAACAGCGTGGCGGTTGCATGACGTAATGTAGTCTCTCGGAATGCCGTACTACAAGTCTGTATATAAAGTCCGTCACACGCAAATATTGATAAAATCATGGGAGTAAACGATACTTAAAACTATTTGTTATATATAAACGTTCCAATAATGTATTTATTTTAAAAATGCAGCGTAAAATTAGTTTATTATCCTCAAAACGTTTTAAATCGTTTTAAATTTATTAGCAAGATTTCTTTAGTTGACAACTGAGTCATGGCGGATTTTATGAGAAAGAATGCGAAGAAATTCCGACTCCTTAACACCTGAGGTACTAGGGATCTGCGAGTGTTAACATCGTTAAAAATAAGGCTCAATGCAATATAAACAGGTATCGCAGTCGAGTCACGTAAACATACAATGCCATTGATTGTGGATACTTGGATAGAATGTTTTGGCGTCACACCGGTTGATTTTCAATCCATTGTTGAAGTATAGACAATGAATCGAGGCGCGAGATTGATACTACCCATGCAAACTGTCGTATCACTTGTCATAAATGGCCACAGACTATAGCTTTGTTATTAATTTATGCGTACTAATTTTGCAGAATTTTTAATGCACAGTCGTTTAACACGATTTAAGTCTGGCACATGCGCAAATTAAAATTTGACACATGATTTCTCTCTAAGCTAATTTCAAAACGCACATTCAAAACATGAAATGGACCTACCCGGGTACGTGGTAAAATAAATAACAATTAATAATAAGGATAATCCTCATGTTGTATTTTACCTGCTGTTGAGAAAATTAATTTGTTTTATTATTTCAATTACAACGTCAATATTTGTGACCAGATATAATCGAGTCTCTTTTGTTCAGCGAGCGGCCATATTTTGATGTTTAATTCCATGTTGTGTATAATTAATTCCAATATATTTTTTATTTCGTAATTGTTGTGGCTGGTCCATTCGAATAGCTTTCTCGATATATCATCTAAATGTATATTATTTTTATCGTTTAAGCTGTAGTTATCATCGATTACTTGAAATAATTCAGTATAAAACTTGTTCCCTTTGCCCAATCCGCTTGACATTATGTTGAAAATTTCATCTTGATTTGTCAAAATTTCATCGAGAAAATCTATGAAATCCCTTTGTGCTTCGTGGTGCATTCGAACGAAATATTTAATTTTATGACGAAATTTTACGTTTGTTCTTATCACGTGCATGTATTTATCAACAAAAAGTGGTATTACGACGAAAAAGTGGTTCAACTGTTGAGCACTCGCGTCTAACATATATCTCAGCCATTCTACTAAATAGTCCGTGTATACGTCTTTCTTTATACATAAAGATAAATTCCAACAAATTTGATTATCGATTGTATTCATAACAATTTTCATTTGCTGCCTTAAAATGTTCTGTTTCAAAAACTGTACTGAACGAATCATAGGTGATACACTTTCATCTTCCACCAATTTCAGATTATTTTCTATGATTTTTTGTATTAAAAAATGCGAAAAGTCGGTAAAATCTGACAAAGACAGTTTTGATGTGTTCGATATGTTACTAAATGACTTTTTAAAATACCTTTTAAGTGTCATTTCATATTCCGAACCGCAATTTTCGAAAGCATCGTCAGTTAACTTCATATCCTTTGTGTCAAGTCGGTAATCTGTTTTAATATTTTTATGCACATTTTGTAACTGTAATTTGGACACGTTCATTAAAAAAATTAAGAAAATATTTACGGGCACATTGGAATTGTTGTATTTTCGTGCGTCTTCTAAACTTAAGTCTTCATAATTCAAATTCGTTAAAGCTATGTCTTGAAACGTTTCTTGAACATGAACTCTCTCTTTCTGTGTTCCATTTAGTTCAGTGCCATGACAAGTCGTGACTAAAATGTAAGACGATATTAGAAAAATAATTCCACGAGATATGTAAACTAAAAATTGTAAATTTACCCACGCAATAAAATCACGTATGCTACAGCTACTAACATTGTCGTTTTATTTTCACAAAAATATTTTCAATTCTGACGATCACAATAAAAATAATTTACAATATAAAATAAAAGAACCGAATTGGTGTTTTATCGTTTTTCAATTTGAAACATAATAAATAATTTCACTTTCTGTAACTTATACTGCTACCGAGAGAATTCCAGTGATTTCATGGTAGTTCAACTACAAGTTTGCCTACGTTAATAATACATTCACACGTTGAAATATTTACTCTTCTGTATTTAATTTGACTTAGGTTACCTTTACTTTAATTAAAGTTAAAATTTCGATTTAATTGACAACTATATTTTATATCGTCTCCTTTTATCTTAATAGAATACCATCTAGACTTGAGAGTAACGTCATTTGTCAAAAACTTTATCTTCTTTTGTTTCATAACGAGCCAGCAACAAAATAGTTTCGTGAATAAAATATAAAATAATTCTCTTATTGTACCTAACTTTTAACATACTATTTTTATATTACATAATATACATATATACTATCATTATATATTTATTAGAATGCATGTAAACCCTTCATAAGTTTCGATTAATTTCCTTAATCATAGCTTGAAAAATACACCGGGAGGTCATATCTCATACCTAGGTTGGAAAGTTCGCGTTTATAACGTGTAGTAAGTAGACAGTTACGCTCGCAATCTATTTCATAATAGACGATACAACATAACTGGTAAAACATGGGTCTTTACTACACTCTGTCTAACTCTTTAGGGAGATACAGATTGAAAAAAGGCCGTTCCAATGTAACTAAATACTTAAAACTTACTATACTTAAAAATACAGTAAGCAAGTGTATACACAACATGTTAGCAAAAGGAATTGGCTCAGCTTTACCTGACATGGGATCAAATTCAATGCAGAACTGTTTTTCAGCCAAACCCTTGTCCGTATGACGGTGGGTAGGGCTAATATAAGGGTTCCCCGTTTTACTGCCTAAACGCCGCCTACTAACGTAGTAGGTAAACATTTCACGCTATAGACTTACTAGAGTAAATTGTTATTACTATGACGCTATATCAGCGGACATGTAGCGGAAACGCCTTGTCGCCGCGCGGCTGACGCAGCGGAAAGTTATTCCATGTTTTCCGTCGCTGTATCCGTTGCGCTGAAACATCTCAAGTGATATGTATCAATATGTTTATGAAAGTCTAGTTTCAGTTTCCTAAATCTATTTCACTAAATTGTCTGTTTATACGTCACTTTTTATACATGCATTTCAGCCTATCTAGTTATAAATTATATTCATACATACAGTGTAAACTCTATATAACGACACTGAAGGGACTGTGCATTTTATGGCGTTATAAGAGAGTTGTCTTAGAGTGGAGAGAGGAAAAATCAGATTTAGAAAAACGTAACATTACGCCTGTAATCCCCGAAGGGGTAGGCAGAGGTGTAGTACACCCCACGTTTCACCAGTTACGTTTAAGTCCCACAATGGAATAGGTGGTGAGCCTATTACCATACACCGGGCACACATCCAGACTCCGAGTCACTACTAGAAATTCTAAATTAGAAAAATCCGATAGTACCCGACCCGGGATTTGAACCCAGGACCTCCCGATCGGCAGTCGCACTTGCCATCTCTGGACCAACGAGGCAGTCTAATTTTCATTTAAATTCACCTATTTACTGCAAAAGGCTTTTCCGGGCAGCACGACGTCTGCCGGGCTAGCTAGTATATCTATAGCTTTTTTTGATGGAGCTGTCATATCATAGAGCACTAGAAATACTTGTAGCCTTTTGTAAAATTTGCAAATTCGTCAAAAAATAGATCACACGCCACGTACAGTGACATCATAAATTAGATACCTAAACATCAGAAATCCAATTTTTTTAACATAATCTAGTATTTTGGAATTAAAAGTACAAAAAAATACAAATTACACATAACCAATCAGTACAATATATGTTTATTTAGTTCTGAACTGAATAGACCTGACATTGGCAGGCACAAAGTGCACTCCATAGTGCAGGTCTCTACGCTAATTAGTGCGGCACTAATACCACTAATTGGTATTATACCATTGGTACCGCACTGAAATGTGAATAGACCTCAATCGATTCATCAAAAACTGACCAAAAACTGACCATAGGTAGCAAATAAAACACAGTGAATAGAGAAACAAAATATAATCTCGGTGTAACATGAAAACATCGTACTTAGCTTAATTTATTGGTTATTATTTTCATGCATTCTCATCACAAACTCATATTATTAACGTTAGAAACGATTTTATGATGGGGTGTCCCCCAAAAACGAAATGCTTTATACCTACATAATCACAAGATATGTCTTTCAAAGCTTTAGGAAGTTAAACAATATGACATATCATCACGCTTGTATTTGCCTGAATCGATAGGCAAAGGAACATAATGCACTCCCACGTTTCACGAGTTGTAATAAATCCCAACAATTAATAGGGAAAATAATAGGGAAATAGGGAAAACAAAGATAAAATAAAAAGTGACAAACAAAAAAGGTAACAGTTCTATTGTAATTTCCGAAGAGGTAGGCAGAGGAGTGTTGTACACTCTTACGTTTCACCAGATAAAAAAAGAAACATATTTCTTTTAAAAGATACCTTCATAGAATAACGGGAAAGAAGAAAACAAACTGAAATAAAATTTTAATGAAACGGTAACAGCCAAAATACTAGACCGTAATAGCTTAACGAAATAGACGCGAAATACACATAATCATACAAATCAATATAATATAGTATATATTACATTGGCAATATTTCAAAAACTTCCAAATGTGCGTTAATAAAATTGGAAAATAACGCGAAATCGCCAAGAGACGAAAGTTAAAACGGACGGAAGAAATCGACAAATGGAGATGCCAACGATTATACTAATTAACTCCTTGACTTATGGAATTATAGTTTATACAGATTATGTACTATCTCTCCTCTTCTTCATTGCTTAATCCTATTTTATGGTCAAGGCCCGCAACGTACGTTTTAAAAATCACAAAAAACCTAAGTAACATTTCTCACACAAAAAATGAGCCTAACAAACATTGCTCAGTGAATCACATTAATTTTAGAAAGTTAGAAAATATTAATTAAATACCCAGATTATGTAAAACGTGCAAAAATATCTCATTAAAGGTGCGTATCAAAATCACAATATATCAATACTTGTATATTTCTAACATCTTAATAATCTCTATGCGCAGTTTCATATATAAAAAATTCGACTTTCAAAGAATATTTCGAGAAATACTCTGTGAAGCCTAGTTGAATTACTTCACACAAACATATTTCAGATTCTAACAGTACATGGATAACGGAATAACAATAAAACATAAGATTTTTTTTAAGTAAACTTTAAAACACTACATAACCCAGAGTTGCCAGCACCCATAATCTTAAGGCACAAAGTTTAAACTTGACATTAAGGAGGGCGCAATGCGAAGACAAACAGTCGCCCGGGATATTCCCGTAACGTATCTGCTAGTCTGCGGTGTCCCGGCGTCTGATATCTGGACCGCTTCCCTTATACCATCCCAGACGTATATTTTACTCCGCTCGAGAAATTTAACGCTGCACACAATGAGAATAGTTACGTGGAACCGTAGTAAAATTCAATTCGTTAAAATGGTTTCTGTTGATACGGTTTCTTATCTATGTAGTTCGCTTACAGATTATGTTAAGGTGTTACATTTAACTCGGTAGTTGTTTGCGTATAACCTACATTACATTAACAAAATTACGCATAATTTACGAACTCGAAAGTTCCACACTAGTATAATACTTAAATGAATTCTGCATTGCATCAAAAACATTTTCCTATAATCCCGATAGACGAAGCAATAGCCCAATATTGAGTATTACTATTATTTTTCTTATTGTTCCCCTAGATGCACCTGAAATTTTGTTTTTACATAAAAGTATTTAAAATCTTCTTAAGCGTATTTCATTTTTTACAGTCAAACTTCATGTATTTGCGAACGAAAATAATCCCATACACGTTCACGCCCTATGTTTAAACCAGATAGCGACAACAGACTTAGTAAATACCTTAAACACAATCCTAACATTTATTAATTCTATAACGGTTGAATGTAACTGTTCCTTTATCCTTTCCACGGTTACATGTCTTTATCTTCCTAAGCAGCATAGGTTCCGAGGTATGTATTGCAGTTAGGGCAGTAGTGATTAGCGTTTCTGCAGGTGTTCGTGCAGTACGGAACGCAGATACACGGCCAACATCTGTAAAAAATAAATTCGATAAGTAATACGCAATGAGCCTTAAAACCGATTTAATCAAACACAGAGTCAACTCAAGAAGTTTTAATTAAAACATTCGCAGATGTGTGAGTGTTGAATTTTTAAACGTTAAGTATTTCGCACCAATACTTAAAAATTAGGACGATTGTGTCAATAAAAGCCTCGTTGGTCGAGTGGAAAGAAAGCGCGAC
>DWDT01002279.1:0-14014 GCA_018245595.1 Microceris scylla | reverse complement strand
CTATGTAAGTGTTTGCTTGTATTGTATTGTATCACATTCCGCATTGTATTATGTTTTATTCTATTGTGTTGTATTAAATTAATATAGAAATATAATGTACGTATATATCAGTATGTCATATATAACTATAGCCTAAATTCGTTCTTATGGTCAATTTCACCTGAGCGTCACGTTGTACGCACGACCACGTTCAATATTGATTAGTTTTGCATATTCCATTAGAACCCTAATGTCCATAGCCTTAAGGTTCAATTTGTGTTTAATTAAAAATCTACGAATTTTTCAGTCTAAGCTGAATATTAGTATAGATTGCTGGATTATGCTAAAATATAAGCTATTTTAAATAATGTTGACGTTTAAATTACCATTATATCGTTACGCCAAGGCCCTTATGGGTTAAGGAGAGAACACAAGCTTCCAAATATCTACATATATTCTTACACACCTGACGGGTTTCTTCTACGAGAGGTACCAATCTACCTCCTTTAATAATAATTAACTAAACTAATCATTTACATTTATGTTTTGCAGGACTTTTAGGTGCAATAGGAACTTGAACTTCGGACTCTAGTTTAGCGTCTAAGATATATGTATATACGGTTCAAGAGCCAATCCGCTGTCGTGACTTCATAAGCCGCCTTAACGGCATCTCAAAGTCAAAGCCTTGTTTATAACATGTACTAATAATAGGAAATATATGAACACATGTGAAATTCGGCAGTTTTGTAAATTTCATGACACAATTTACACATGAAAAACGTTAAAGGGGAAAGGCCATAGTCGACCACGCTGGCAGTCCACGCTGACAAAGCAAATTGAGATTGTTACTGAACATTATCGAATGCTCAAAAGATGCGCCCTAAAACAAGAGACGCCTGCTATAAAAACGCTAATAGTTACATTATAAAACGTTACGCCATCATAACACTCGACGGTTACAGCGACATCTTGTTAAAAATTTCTCATCTTCGTAATAGGAGCTGCATTACCGATTTAATATTCGTGTCACGCGTCGTATATTAGCTGGCAATAACCTTCCGTCCCTGTAATGTTATTACTCGTCTACTACTAGAACTTACATTAGAAAAAGTATAAATATATTTTTGAACTGTTTTCTAAATCCGTCTTATCTCACTATACACGTTGGATATTAAGAAATAACGAAGTCAAATATTTTTTCCTGTAGTACGATTACTGGCTACGTATAAATGAAGCTACAAATATGTAACTGTGTATCAGTTTCGAAACAACTTAGAAAAGATACATAAATAAGCAAATAAACAGATGTTTGAGAAAAAAATTTTTGTAAAAAAATTTGATCGAATCGCACTATTTTTGATAACATAAACTTTTTTACACTTACATTTTCAAAATGTCATCACGTTCATTGACGACAGTGTATTAAAACCCGAATGCGCAACTAACGTACGCTGTTACAACGCTAAAGAAATCTAATAAAAAACTAAAATTGAATAGATTTATCGAAGATGTAACGTTGATTAAAAACAGATTGAATTTGCGGTCCAGTGAGTTGTGGCGGGAATACAGAGTGCAGTCGCGCGGCCCTCGCTTTGGAAATGTTTGTATTATGAACTGTGCTGCTGAGTGTCACGTGTAGTTCCAATGGAATGTTTTGGACAAAAGGAATAATAAAGATATTGAAAACTTTTTTTACAATACAGTAGATTGAGAATGTATGCAATAATCATTTGTCTGGCAGAAGACATTTATTCATATTATTGGCTCTACGTCTTTTCACTTGGACTGAAAAAAGCTTAGCAGGACTTAAATGCCAGTTACGAAGGCGCTTATAGGCCCCACTCCGAATTAGTTCTAATGAGATGCCTCTAAATTCGACTACGAAAGTACTCGTAGTGTTAAGTCAATAGGATGGTAGTGAGAAATTTTCATCATTGGAATGACGTATAGTGGGCCTAGTATTAATTCCGGAGTGTACATATAAACAACATATTAATATTGTATGACGCTTGTGTGGGCACTGGTATCTTTATATTAATACGTGAAGCAAAAATTTCGTAGCCCTTTTTACGAAAACAGTGCGGTCGGAGGAGTATGAAATTTGGCAGACTTATAGTTTATACAGAGAAGGAGTGCAGAATGCTAACATTTTTTTTTTAAATACATAACATTTTTTGTCAACTGCTGGACGTATATTATATAATGTGTAATATGTATCACAAATCGATATCTTAAATTGAATTAAATGAATCATTTCATTGTTCACGTTACCATTATCAATGTCAGACATGAGACGAATTGTTGTCAATAAATAGCACGGAGGTAAGATTTATTTAAGCGTAGTGTTTGACAACAGAACCTAGACAACGCTCGAACTGATTTTTTTATGATTTACGATCGAATATCGATCGCTACTGGACCAGTAGTTAGGGTAATTGTGTCTGTGATGAAAGCGCATAAGGCACAACATTTCTATACAAAATGTTTCGAGTAAAATCACTGAGATTATTATTATTTTAAGATAACAAACAGTAAAGTATACTGACCAAGTACTCAACAATATTAATGTTAAATAAAACAAAGCCCCGTCTCTTGTCCACCCACTAGTGTCAGTTTTAAGCGTTTCTGTTAACTTCACAAAACAACTCGTCATAATAATTTAAGCGCAGATAATCCGTCGTCAAAATGAACTGTCTCGAATTTGAATCTAGTCCGGTGCTAAGTAGAAACTAAAAGCTTCAGATGTCTGACTCGAATGTATAACATTAAAATTTGCTTGCTTCTAATTGCTTTAAACATGTCCAATTATGAACTGCCAAGTACTGTACCGTCTGTGGATACAGTCGTATAAATCGATCTGCTCCAAAAATCGAACCTCAAATATCTAAAGTAATGTAACGTAACTTCACGCCTGTAATCCCCGAAGAGGTAGGCAGAGGAGCGCAGAATACTCCCACGTTTCACCAGTTACGTTTACGTCCCATTATGGAATAGGAGGTGAGCCTATTGCCATGCATTGGGCACATATCCAGACTCCGAACCACTACTAGAAAATCTAAATTAGAAAATGTTTGTGGTGTTCGGACCCGGAATCGAACCCGAGACCTCCCGATCGGCAGTCGCACTTGAAACCAACACGACCAACGAGGCAGACAAATATCTAAAGTAGACGGCTAAAAGCTCAACCGGCCTATATTCGGGTGTGATATCTAAACTAGGCTATTACTGCTGTGCAACAAATCGAGGAAATTGTAACGATCGACAAACACGTGAATTAAAGTATTAAATACAAGCGCGAATTAATGAAGTGTTTTGGCCAAACGCCAGAACTCACCGTTATCTTCACTCTAAAGGCTATCAGTGTTTAATGGCACTATTCTAAGCGAGATGTTGTAAGCGCACGTAAATTTATATAGCTTTTTGCTATCGTAAAGTTCGTAGTTTGTAAAATAAAGTCACATATTTATTAAGAAAGTTACGGCGACTTTCTGCAGCGACACAATAGTCCGTTTCGTGAACGTGCCATATATGTGGCTACTTCAGGCCTTTCGTTGCATTTACAGCGCGCGATACACGCGAATCAACATCGTTAGTGCGTCGCTACTATCAAGTGACCATTTCAGACGAGACCGAGTAGGTATGTTGTAACGCGAACTAATCAATGTCCGCTATTTCTTGCGAATTGACGCACTACGTACGCGTACGTACTCATAACATAACAGCCATTGCGGACTGAGTTGCAACGCCTTGTGCACACACTTTTAATAGCTGTATATTTCACACAAACAATACAATTCGCTCTAGCGAAATATGAGAGCGAAATTGATGTTCCTGATAATAAATCCTTGGGCGGTATTATCATTTGATAGCGACACCTACAAAATATAAAATGACTATAACGAAACGGTTAGCGATAAAACTGTAAAATTTATTTACAAACGAAGTTACGGAGCAATAAAAACGTACAGTTTCCAATGCCCTCGAACGAGCCAAGCATCAGCATTGTTCAAGTTTAGCGAAATTATTATCAATGACATCTCTTTGTGTTGCCGCGCCTCCAGGTTGTATCAGGGTTGACACGCATTCGGTCTAAAATATATATTTAAATAAAATTAACAGATTTCAGTACCATTTGTAACAAAAACAATGTATAATCCAAATCCTACTTAAGAATACTTGAAAAACGTTCTAGAATCAAACTTCGATATCTCTACCAAAAGAAGGGTAGATGGATTTTTTAAAACGAAGAATTTAGCACTCTTCTCAGAATCAAAACCAATATGAGTATTCTCAAATTAACTATTTAAACTAATAATACTCATTTGCTACACTTTTGCAAATTTATCTATGTTACATTATGTTATAATGTAACTTACAAACTTTAGTCAGTATAGTCAAACATATTTGTCTGTTAAAAGAGGTTTATATTCATATAAATACCACCTTTTTATTACTCAGACACCAAAGGGGTTTAGGTAAATACTCTTAGAATAAATCCCTGTACTTTTTATTTTTATACTAATCTTTTAGCGCCCGCTTCAACGTACATAAGTAAGCAATTAGGCGCTTTTTTCGTATTAAAAGTTTAACAATTTTATAACTCTTTGACAACTTTTTAACGAGCATTTTGTATATAAACAATCCCCTTTCACACTCTAAGCACTTCTTTTGGGAAAAAATCGTACTTGTACCGCGAAAAAATGATTTGAAATATGTAGATTCATTCTTTCATACCGTCAATTGACGTTATCCATAAGCTACCACCATATTAAATTAATTCCATCGATTCATTCGCTTCAGCATGAAAGCGTAGGACATAAACACAATTACTTACATATTATAATAATAGTTTGAACATAGTCGTATATTCAATAGCGGTCAAGCGTAATATTTGTTTGAAAAGTATTTAAGTACAGTTGACATTCGTGCACACAGATCGGACAATGGCCAGTCAACTTGGCTAATACGCTGCTTCTCCAGTATACCGGTATAATTTTTTTCAGCACATGACAGCCCTCTCTTGCCCCTCTACCCCCCGCCAGGCAGTCGTATCGCTACTGGCATCGTAAAAATAGTCTTAATAAATACAGTGCAAAAATAAGTGTAGGAAATACGAAGGACAAATGTATCCAATATTTTTATTCTCGAACAAATTTTAATACCTACGAGTAACTAAATTTTAATACCTACGAGTAACTAAATTTTAATACCTACGAGTAACTAATGAATGTCTGGTATAACAAAAGACTGACGTATAAAATTAATACACGTATTCTATATTCTCCTTTGTTTATTGTATTTCAATGTACAGTTCTGACCTTTAGTCGTTCATAAAAGACGATTTAATCCGCATTTGCTTGTGGGGCTTGCCGTTTTTGTAAATAATGTCGAATTAAGGTGCATAACAATAGCCGCATATTAAACAGATGAAAAGCCCACGGTGAATTTGAAAAAATGCAGACTGAAAGCGTAATTCTTGCTTTTGCTTGCTTAATTAAGCCAGGCTATGTATTGAAGAGCATCCCATCAAACAGTATTTTGAATCTTGCCATCCAAAACTTAAAAACTAGTTGTTCAAGTGGGTATAAAAATGTTACTATTAAATGTTTCGTGAGTATATAAACACATGATTATAAATGTACCGGCTTAACTCACGTACGTACTTCGGGGTGGCCCGACTAGTTTCGGACGTGTACGAGGTCCTTCCAAATGCATGGTGTATCTGCAATGTGTCTGGCGGTTATTCTTCGACAAGGACCGTTACCTTTATTTCAAGTCTTTACAGCCACTGCCAGGAAATCGTGAGAAATGGCGAAGTTTGGAAAATTATCTACATTCATCAAAAAAGACATGCAATTATTTCACTGCACTTCTAGGGACAAGAGAAAGGCTTACTTGTGTTACCGAGAACAAAGACGTGTGTCACTTTCAAGAGCAGTAGAAGAGAGTTTAATACCTGTAACAATTCTGCCAGTTGGTGAGTAGATAGATTGGCAGAAACTACCCAACATAACACAGTAGGTATTCTGCACCATCTGCTACACGTGCAAGTATTTTGCAAAGAATGGCACATATTCTGCAATGCTCCTCGTCTTTCGAAAAGAAGCGGTAACATAGCGAACACTGTTCAAGATCTCACCAATTTGCTAATCAGTTGACTAATTTCAATCAGGGTCAAAATCGCATTATTGGTGAATTAAAGAAGAATAATTAATTTAATTACATCGTGGACAACTGAAATGCGGGTGAAATATCTAATTTCAATTGACAGCCCTTTGATATTTTGGAAACCCGAAAGGACTGTGAAATTAACGGAGCGGCACAAAGATATTACCATTTCAAGTCGTACTTTAATGACGTTGTAACCAAAAGTGACAATCTGAGTCGTTCGTTTGTATACCGTCTGGAAAGCGTTGTAAATTACAAAACCTTGTTTTCAGGCTATCGTCAATATTTTACATAATTTAACAAGAAACTAGAGCTGCATACCTTTGTATATATTTGAAACTCTACAACCAAATTACGATCAAACTTCTGAATTCACTAATCTTAAGTAATGCAACAGTCCTATTTCACTGTGGAAATAATAATTTGTATATTAGTTGCAGAGAACATAGTGAATTCGGAAGTTTCATGCCCGTTCGTGGCTTGTATACATAAAAGTAAATTTCAGAAGCCTACGCCTAGGTCTTAACAACAGGAATTTGAACTAAATTCATGGTTTAATTCCATAGTACCAAAAGTCGAATTTGGATGGCTAGATCTTGAGCTCAAGCCTGATCCTACATCCGAGTTAGAGAATCTTCAATGTGCTTCCGTAACAGATTGCTGGAACGGAATTTTAGCCAAGATTAAGGTAGATTCGAAATCTAACTCGTACTAGAACGGACGTTACATAAATCATAACTCTATGCTCCACTGAACGCAATCGAGAGGCAAAGGCACAAGCGGAAACGTGACAACAATAAACGTGACTGAAATATAAACCTGACAGTGACATTCAAAACATTTTCAACTGCGTATCCGAACAGGCGTATTAATGCGAAATATTTAATCAATACCTTACCACTTTCTTATTTCTATTCCCAACCCACATGCGCAGTCCATCGACTATGAATAAAAACCCTTTAGACAACGCATATGTTGATGATGACCACTTTTACCACAGTAGATATACAATGAAAGAAAACACAAATGTCGTTGAAAATTATAACTGCAACCCCTAAAAGCTCTAAATCATTGATTGCCGCAAATATTTTCACAAGAATTCAATTTAGCTTCTTTATGTACGAACCGTAAACTTTGGTTGTAAAATCATGTAATGTCATCGACATCTTAGTACCTACTGACCCTTTAGTACATGAAAGAAGAGGATTGTATAGGCGCGTGGGAAGTGTTGTAAACATTTTATCACTGGCTATAAAGCGAAGAATTAATTCAACCTGGCTAAATCAAGTAGGTACAAGTAGAAACCAACATACAAACGTATACAAACTTAACATTACGCCATTTCATATCTACCTCTTGCCTGCCTTTGCCTTCCTCTTCGGAGATTACTCCCCGAAGAAGTAGGCAGAGGAGTGTGGTACATCCCCACGTTTTACTAGTTACGTTTACGTGCCACCACGTTAGAAGGGGTGAGCCTACTACTATAAACATATATATAAAATATACATAAGGAGATCTATTTCTTTGACATTACATTTTCATGTTTTGAAGCTCTGATTTCAATCAGAACTTAGCTCCTGCGAAACTACCTGCGAAATATTTTGCTAGCACTGATAACCTAGTATTCGGAAATCAACCCCCCACTCTGATTGATGCTGGCTTCAAATAATGGTGTACAAGTGCAAAGCTGCACACCTTAGAGTTTACTGTATGTTCTCTAAGACGAGTGAAATCTGTCAACTCGCACTTAACCAATATCGCAGTAACTTGGCCCCTCTGTTAGAAAATCTCTGGCCTACATTGGAACGACAAAAGCTTACATACTAATTAACTACAGGAAAACATATAGGTACCTACCTACCTTTACTCATTTGTCGCTCAGTATCAGTTTTTACAGCGATATAAAAATAAAATTTTAGTTAGCAAGCATGTTTTGTTTAACCATATTTCTTGTTTAAGAACAAGAAAGTCAATTAATGTAACTTAAGTTTGGAAAATCGAATTCGTAATTGACGCTCTCTAATTGATTTGCCGCCACAACGTTTTAGTGAAGTCTTAGTAATGCCGAACGAAGTCTTAATTAATAATTTAAGCAATGGTCCTTATTGAATATTTTATTAATGGAACATACCTATATACTCAATTTCAAATACTTGTACTAAAAAAGACTGTACAATACTATAATATACAGAAATATATATAGGTAAATATGTGACTGCCTAGCGTCAGCGGTGCGAAAAGCCGTACCCTGCGATCTCCAACCCGCATGCCCAGCGTGGAGATTACGGGTATAAACCCCCTTTTGTAGAGGCCTACGTCCAGCAGTGGACTGAGATAGGCTGATGATGATGATGATATGACTAACTATGTATAAAAGTATTAGTAGTTGTTGTTCTTGTTGTTGATGGCTTCACTAGATTTATATGGAACAGTTATTAACATTAAGTATCTAACCTGTGATAGGGTAGTTCTCAATCTTGGCCTGCAAACATAGTATTAGAAACAAAAAACGTACTATAGATAACATACAATTTATAAATATCGATGCCAATGAAACACATAAGACATTCGTTTATATCTGAGATTGAACATAAGTCATTGTTACTCTTCACAAAATTTATCAAGCCTCGTGTCTGAATACCAAATGTTAAAATGTTAGCCCTCGTCATCATCACCAGCAGATGACGGAAGTACGTCATCTGTTGGACATAGGACTGTCCAACAACACGCCACTGAGCTTGACTTTCAGCTGTTCGTACCCAACCGCTGACGGCTCTCTCCCGCTGTCACTCCACCCAGCTTGAGGCGTCGCTACCTTATAGATATTATTCCTAAATAAAACTACCTAATACAAATAACGTAAATCGAACTGACAAACATGAACGTCGACAGTAGGTACAGTTTCTGGCAATGAATATCGTTTCAACAATATTAAGCTAAGACGTTCCGGAGTTCTTTAATTTACTGGATTAAAAGCAATTAAAAATGTTTCCACAAACTTCACGTAGTAACTTGGATAATTAGGGTTTTTGCTACATTTTTTGTACTTCGTTCGTAAATAAGTAGGTACCTACTTTATTTAATTTTCCTACAGAATATGAGTTTCTGAACAATGTTATTTAAATATTGGAAATTCTTTTCATTGTTTATTTCCTTTCTACTAAATTGCGTGATGTTATAAGAAATCTTCTACACTCATATTTAAGAGTAATTCTAGATTAATAGAACGATGCAGAAAAATTAAATACTAAACAGTTTTATAGTAATCTTATGCTTACCGATGATTTGTTTATAAGACATAATATGTTCATTAACGGTTTGTTAACAAACAATAAGTATTAATAATAAGTTAAGTAGTTAAGTAAGTCATAACTATATGGATAAAATTTTGAATAATAGTTCATATTTTATTATACATTCACCTCATATTTACCTACATGACGTGCCTTTCGCATACCTATGAATAAAATCATTTTGATCAAATGCCTTGATCAATTGTCCTTGTATCAAAATTTCTTTCGAGTTTATTATATGTATGTAAATTGAGTCTTTATTTTTGTGGTGCTCTTGTATAATAAACAATATTATGCTCGTCCTGGATCACAAGCTGAAAGAATTGAGCGGAACGAAAAGCGCAACGATCTGGATATGATGAACGGGCGACATATTATATCGATTGGAATGAAGTTTTAAAACTTAGTGTTTAAGAGGAAAAGTTCAACTTTTACGTTTTGTTTTGATTTAAACTCTCGACGTAATTTCGAAACAACTTAAAAGGGAAAATAATATTTATTGTAGGCGCCACTTAAATGACATCTTTGTTATTCACTAGTCATTATAATTACCTTGATTGAATTCTATTCCTATCATTTATTCGTTAAAATGGGCAATAGAAACTTAGTGACAGGACACCGTGAACGAAAAGTCCATTTGCGTCAAATTTTTACAGACACTCATCGTGTAGGTAAGTACATATTGTAATATCGCAAGGCTCCTTACTCCACTTTACTACAGTTATGAAAAAAACCTTAACATTGAAATCTTAAAATTGGTCTGCTTGACCAAGAAAATACGTTTGTGCTCTTCAATTGGTTTATTAATTCTATTAATTTTAGATTTCTTGAATTCCATCAAATTCTGATATCGACAAGAAAATGATTTTATTATCAGATCAACTGTCAAAGATTTATACAATACAAAATTAATAAACAATTTTGTTAGTTGTATATAAAACTATTTATGATGAACTATCCAATGATTAATAATAAGTATTTAATAATATTAATCATTTACTATTCAGTGATATATAACAGTTGTACGCTCTTTACCTCAGACCTAAAATACGGGAAAAAAGGTAAAGGTAAAATAAACAACGCTCCAAAGTTACATCAATTTATTTCAGCATAAAACCTAGAGTTGTGGTCATAAATTATATTGTATGGAACAATTCCATATCCACTTAGAAACTATTACTAGCTTAGAGTACTCATCTATTTTCCATCGGCTAAGATAAACAACGCACAATAGGAAGAGAGTTATATGAACCTTAAGTTTTGAAATCTTCAAATACCACACAACACAATTACATATTACTACAACATTGTATCAGTTTAATTAGTGCTTTGAAATGAATGAAACATTTAAATTGTTCTTGAAAAACATGTCATAAATGAAAACCTTTGATCAATATAAGAATTTTTTCATCATAATATAAAGAATATACCTACACACATTTCAATGTTTCATTTAAATATGAACTTAACCATTCCTGCTCTTTGCAACCATATTATTTTCTTACAACAATTGTTTTAGAATTTAGTACACATTTTTGCACACATAAAAACAGTGCTTGCGTGATTTCCCCAAAAAATTCAATCAGAAAACATTTTGAAAATGGAATGTTGATTCGCTAAATCCATTTCTAAATTGCTACACACAGACACCAAATAATGAATTGAATAATAGAATTTTAAAGTCTACATCTGAACAAAATGTATGAATAATCAATAAAGTACACAAATTTATTCACTAATGTTTAAAATGTTATACAGTACACGTACAATAAATAACAGAATAGTAGAAAATAATTACTTAAATTGTATTTCTTCATACAATATTATATTTAATGACTAAAAAGATATGAATAACATTAGCTCACTATTCTAATTTATAAGTATTGAACTCGACCTACGTTCACAGATAATATAATGCGTGTGACGTCACAGGACGTCTTGTTATCCTATAAACGATGCAGATACACTTCAGATATTAATATTTTTGTATTGTACGTGTTTAGATATCCACCAAATATAGTGAAAAATTTTAATTAAACTTGAAACGCTATCCAAGTCTGTATCCATCGTATTTGGTTAAACAATATTTAAAATACAAACTAATTTCATAATTCATTTGTTTTTCTTCCTATTGAAAATCTGAATTCAGATTACACACACGAATAAAGCTACATATATTTTGTAGAGCGTTGTACCCTCCAATGCAAATGCGTATTTACAGGCTTAAAAAGTGACTTGGCGTAAAGACCAACTAGTATTTAGACTTTATAAAGGTAATGTCATCTTTCTCAAAGGATTACTGCAGTTATTTCCTTGGCATATCGCACTATGACTGAAACGAAATGAGAAAAGTTTTGCTTATTGTATATGAGTTTACCAATTATCTTTTTTAATTAAGGGAAACATGGACAGTTATGATAATGGCTGCTGTTAAATATTGTGTTGCCAGCCAGCTATTTATTAACCAATTTTAGTTACTTCTCTAAGCTGATGTGTAAATTAAACATTTCGTGTATGTTGATTTTACATTTATGTTAATTATCGACCCGGTAAATATAACTTGTATTTTACTACAGTTCAAATATACATAGCGACTAGTAAAAATGTTTTAAAGTCAACTCATACTGGATTGAAAGTTTAAAGGTCCGCTCGGTATTGGATCGCGTCCTGCTCAGGTCGAGAAGCTCGCAGGCCGGAGACGGAGCCCGCCAAAATTCTGAAAAGGCCGCTAGAGGTCGCGGATTGCGGGGCCCCGGCCACGATCAGCGGTCGAGGGGCTGCATACGGGTACAGATTGTGAGAAGGTTCGAGTGCACCGGAAGCGTCCATCGCGGCGGCGTGCAGCAGGCGGCGGCGCGCGGCCGCGTAGTGCGCCAGCGAGCACAGCGACAGGTAGTAGAGGTGGGCTCGCGGCGGGTGCGCGGCCGCGGGTCAGTGGCGCTGGTCGCGCGCGTCGCGGCGGTGGTCGCGCTCCCGCTCGCGCTCGCGCTCGGCGGGCGGCGGGTCGCGCTCGCGCCGCTCGCGGTAGCGCTCGTCGTAGTAGGGCGCGGCGGCCGCACGACCCTTGGTGCCGCCCGCCTCGGCCGCGCCCGCCTCCGCCGCCGCCTCCACCGGCGACTTGCGCGGCCTGCCCGACACGATATTATATTATGTATATATAGCCACTCGAGTTTACTTTGATCGCAATAAAGATCTTTTAAAGACGAAGCTCCATGCGGAGCAAATTATTATTGTCATTTATAATATCCTGATTAGCACCAAAGTTATAGAAAATTACATAATTATTGGGTAAACTGACCTCTCCTCGCGGCTGTGCCCTCTATTGTAATGGTCGGCGCGCTCCCTCTCGCGAGACCTGGAGCGGTCGCGCTCGCGCTCGCGGTAGTCTCTGTAGTAGCTGGAACAATAAACGTATACAAATCAGTATCTTGTATAACATGCCTTGCATATCTTTACCCTTCGTGCCTATCAATCCACATTAGAGAATGACAATGCTAAACTACCAAATGATTGCCTCTCAACATCACAACCATACGTTAGGCGAAAAACACAGCAAACGAAATCGCCGACTTATTTTGCCCATAATAACTACAGCCAATAAACCACTTCAAATAGAAGTCCCACCAGAGTTGTGGCACAGAGGTATCTTAACAAACCGTACCGACCAATATAGAACCACGAATGCTAAATATCTATATACATACATCAATAACAAATGCACAATCACTGCTATTGCGTTTCCATAGTGGAAACCCAGAGGAAGCTTTCTACCGACTTAAGTCGTAACAAGTGGTAATGAAAAGGATCTGATTACGTATTTAAACAAATATACAAACCCTTGTTATGTTTTTACGCCAAATAGGACAAAATAACAAAATACATATATGCGAACTGATATTATTACAACTAAAAAAACACCAAAAAAGATACAACATGTGTCCTTCAACGAACATTCTATATTTATACTGGAATTAAATACGCAAAAGATTTACATAGTTAAACCCAAACGTATAGAAATTTCATATTGTGCAGAGAAAAAACAAAATAACCATCAACTGAAGAGAACAAGTGTAATGTTAACCAAGAGTTCCATATGAGAAGAGTATGTTAGCCATGCAATGTAAATCATATGACTATCCGACACATAAGCACAGTGATGCGAGTATTTGAAGACAGCAATTAAGAAAGATATTCTCCGCTACCTTACCAAAACCCTTTTATAAATAGAAAAAGGAATATAAATATTATACCTATATATTAATTATGAAAAAATTACTAATATGTAGCCCTGGTTGGAATACACACTTAAGGGCTCTTTCAGATCAGAAAATTTTCGACGCGTTTTACGTTCCTTTTGTCGTACGAACTAAACTGCGCATTATATTCGGGTTTCAATATAACAAACGAGCGACTACGCGCGACTTCGAGCGTAAGGGTGCGTTTCCACCAGGGATGAGCGAGGATGCGTAGCGAGGAATATGTTTGTTAAGAACCAAAATAATCCCTTCCTTCACCTAGCCTCGCTCAGTATAGGGAAGGGGAAGGGATCCTATTGGTTCTTAACAAACACATTC
>DWDT01002278.1:0-14014 GCA_018245595.1 Microceris scylla | reverse complement strand
GAGCCTATTGCCATGCATCGGGCACATATCCAGACTCCGAACCACTACTAGAACATCTAAATTAGAAAATCTGTATGTTATATAAAAAAAATTTGTACTTTACCGTAATAGTGATTGAAAGATGGATCTAGGTGTATGATAATGTATCGACCTCCAAAATTAAAGACTGGACAACATAAAGCTCTCCAATTTATGAATCATGTGAACTCATTAGCGAAGAAATATTTCATTCGGATGCGTCTTGTATTCACAAACGATCTGCTGGACCGAGCGCGGGTAGTTATATGGTTGAACAATTAGTGACATATTTCCAGGAAGGTTTCGAAGACCAAGTTACAATGGCGATTCTAGTATTTATTGTGATCGAACAGTCGGTCTTCTGAGAAATAAATATCCGACACGTCATCATCACTATCAGCTGGTCATAAGTCCACTCCTGGACTAAGACCGTAGGATTTTTGCCCATAATTCCAACGTTGAGCATGTGGTTTAGGGATATTGACAAATCAAGAACAGATTAAAATTGTTCGACTTTATTACACATGTACATATTTCAATAAATACGCACAAGAATAAACTAAGTCATGAAAAGCAAGTTACAGCCAAGTTACTTTTTATTTGACAAATAACAATAAAGTTAGTGCTCAAAGAATCTACTAACAAACTTTAAAATCAATAGTGTCAGCAAACTTAAGCTTCAATTCTTCAGTACCTACAAGCGCGTTTCACTTAGCGTCTAACTTCATCAACTCTTAAACTTGATCCGATCTTTCCGGATCTTTGACATTCAACATTGTCCTATTTTGTAGGTACTAATTGTTCTTTATAAACGCAACTCGTTTTCTCGAGTCAGTTTCAATTAATTGCTTCGAATAAAACGCACACAAATTTGTATTATTCATAATTAGGTACATTGGTGGCGTGCCATTGGAGAGGCCTATGTCCAGCAGTGGGCGGGAGTGGGCTGATAATGATGATGATGTTTGTAATTACATTATAGAAATTTCTAGACTTCTACTCCTGTAAATAGGTTATATGTAGATGTATTGTGCTGTGTGAAATGTCTAATTGACCAACGGTCACATAAGATGGTTATGTTACACACAGTTGCATGTCTAAATAAGAACATATGTATTATTAGGTAACTGCTATCCACCATCATTATTATCTGCCTCAGTCCACTGCTGGGCGGAGGCCCACTATGTTATCATACTTTCAACATCATACACGGCAGATATTTACATAAATCACTAAATCTATACAACAAAGATTATATACGTACTACTATGTATTATATTAGCGAATTATATTTAAATATATTTTATTTCTCTATTTTTCCGTAAAATACATATTATTATTTGATTAAAATATTCAATTCTATTCATTATCGATACATGATATGCTCAAATGATATCGATAAAAATTGAGCACATCGTGTCTGAATTCATAAATATTATATCAATGAAAAACGTAACGATTTTTGAAATGCGATACAAAAATTAAATAGGCAAATACGATATTTCCCTCTGGATGGAACATAAATATTTCGTTTATATTTTCGTATTAAAATGTGACTCAATGAAAAAAGGTGCGTTTATAGAGTAACTGATTATCTGTATACATATATAATTAATATACCTACTATTTCTTCTGAATGAACTAAAATGGATAAAACTAACGAAGGTAACATTATTCCGAAGGGATGTAGGACAACGGGTTTAATAAAATTCCACGATTCACAGTTTAGGTTTACGTCCAGCGATAAAATAGCTTATTGTCATACACCGGGCACAGATCTAGACTCTGCGTCACTAATAGAAAATCTAGAAACGTTAGAAAAATCTAATAGAATCCGACCCGTGCTTTGAATCCAGGACCTCTGGACACTCGGACCACTTAACCAAAGAGGCCATCTATTAATGTATAAAAAGGGACAATAATTTGAAAATGTTCTTATTTCTCGCTTTCCATTTACGAAGCACCGACATGTTCTCTAATGAGGTGTTAAAAACTAATTAACACAACAGAACTACTGTTCGTTGTACGGATTGCGGCCAACAAAACTTGTTCACGGTGAACTACCGAACTAGAAAACTAGTTCATATCGCATATATGTTAATAACTTTTCACAACAACGAAAGTATAATTTGGAACATAGAAAATGTAAAAACAGTGTTCGGGGGTAACCATATCCGTTATATGAATGACGATAGCTCTAAAAACCCTCAAATCCCTATTAATGTAGCCGGTTGCAGTTAAGTACTATGGCCAATGGGGCATATTAAACGACTTCAATAAGAATAGGTCTAACCATATCATAGGCCTAGGTCCAGCAGTGGGTGCCTGTAACTCGGGACCAGAATAAGAACTACAGTATCTCCAGCCTGTCGTAAGAGTCGACTTAAAGAAGGCTTCCGGGATTGCGAGCGGCTAGAGTGGGAGCTTGAATCGTTCAGGTGCCGATCCCGGGAAGGGCGATGGTATGTGTGGCCACATAACATCGTAGTAATCGGAGAGCATTGGAAGCGGATAAAAAAAAGTAATGCTTCTTTCAGGTATCGGGCCCGTTGGGGCATTGCGCTAGGAGGACACCGGTGCGTTCCGTTGGAGATCCCGGAGTCCTCCTATTAGCGCCGAGGAAGGCCACCGGGGGGGTTTTAGTGGGTAAAATCCCACATAACTCGGTACCACTCCCAGGGTACCGGGTACCTTTTGAAGGTTTCCCCCTCGTAAAAAAAAAAAAAAAAAAAAGGTATTTTATACACTTTCGGATACGTTATTGGAGTGTTAGTAAAGATTTCTTGCGATTGTAACATTCTACTTGACATAATGTTTTATGTCAGCAAGATGGAGCAGAGGGCGTCCAGTAGTCCTCCACGCGAACGGTCTTGAGCTTCACACTGCGTCACTCCACGTCAACCCGATTCTCGGCGCCTTATTCAACACGGTGTTGTGTTAGGTCAGCCGTAGACTTTCTTATCCCTTGAGGATTCCAATCAAGCGCTTGCTTCGGAATGTGACCGGAATCTCTCCGAAGAGTGTAGTCAATCCAATCAGGGGAAACCCGTTGAAACGGGTGACTGCTTGCCGCCCTCCGGTCAGCAGGGGACTTGAACCCAGGTAACACTTTTCACCTCTGGCCTGGAAGGCTATCCCACCAACCGGTTTACCGAAGTAAAAGACCGGAGTGGTACCCGGTAGCCGTACACAAGGAGGACCGGGGGCCCTTCTTTCCCCCGTACCAGTAACCCACAAAACCTAGATCACCTTCCTTCGAAGTTACTATCTTACCGTCTTCCAGCGAGGTTATGCAAATTTCTATCAGAGCGACATAATAAGGTCGTTGTCAACGTTGTTCTGATAAGAAACCATTGAACGCTGGTGTACCTCAAGGCTCTGTTCTGTCACCCACGCTGTTCTTCCTGCATACCAATGATATGTAATGCTCGTGCCACCCTTCCTCCATCGCACCACCCGCCAAAGATTGAGGTTTCATCCGCATCAACTGGACTTGTGGCGGTCCTCCACAGTTCGCTTTTCACGATTCTTTTTACCGCGCACACTGCAAAATGTGGAACGAGCTTCCATTCGAGATTTTTCCGGAGCACTATGACATGGGGTTTTTCAAGAAAAGCGCAAAGAGAGCTCTCCTTCAAAGCCGGCAAAGCATTGGCAACTCCCCCGGTGTTGCAAGTGTCCATAAGCGACGGTGGCCCGTTTGCCTATTTGCTAGGCTAAATATTTAAAGAAAAATCCATTTGCGCTTTTTGATCTGGTTATCGATCGAACACTTATGGCATTTGTCCAAAAGATCTTTGTTGGAGTTGATATTAGGCCGAGCAGTGAAGGCAGCGATTGACATAGACCGGGATATGATAAGAGATATCTTCGTAACCGCCGACGTTTCGCATTCGTAAACCAGCACGGATATGATGCTGGACGTGAAGATTTTGAGCTTGACTCTTTGGACCAGTTTTCGCAAACGCCAGATATTAAGAAGTTGGGGTACGGTCTTTATTTAACTTCCCATTATTATTAAATATAGGAACGATATAATTATTTGGTTGACTGTTTAGGCTACTGTAAAACAACATTTTTTTATTGTACGTAACATTTATTACTGTTACACTGTGTAAGTTTAATACGTTAATATAAAACCATTAAAAATATATAAAGATTATCCAAAGTGGTTTCCATTGGCTGTAATACAGTCCTTTAAACGTTGAGGCCAGTTATCAATAGCAGCACGCACTCTTTCTATGGGAAAATTCTTCACTACCAATCGTATGGATTGTTATATTTATAATGATTATTATTTATAATCTACTTGAAATTCTATATTATACATAATTATAAAATCATAAGGGTAAAATGAGTAGATACTATTCCACTTAAAATAAGGAAACTAAAACCTTTCTACTATCTCATACTAAATTTATGGGAGTATTTAATGTAAAATTTTTGGATATTTCTAGTTTTATTTTTAAAAAGTTATTATTGTCATTTTACTCATTAGATAGAGTACTTTCGATATCAGTTTAAAGTTTTTTTGATATCTGTAATAGTTACGGAATAATGACCTGGGCATACTTAACGATTACACCCGGTATACAAATAGTCACTTTTTTATAATTATATTACTAGGTACGTAAATACTATTGAATTCAAGAAGCGAGTTAGGGACCGAAGGTGGGGAGTTTTCGGCGTGAATCACTGCTAATTGTCAAAGCATTCTCATTTTCATTAGTGAAGCGTGCAGTGCAAATACTCCACGAAATGCACTCCAGCCTAATTATCTAACTATGTGACGATGGAATCTGTTTCATTTTAGTTCGCGTCAAGCGGTATGCCTATTGAAATTCTAGCAAATCGACTCCACAATACGATTTCGTTATTAACTTGAAAATCAATTCTTTGATTCCACTGTCACACAGATAAATCATAGGATATCTGTATTTATTGCAATTCGCTGTCAATACCAACTCAATAGTTAACAATAACAAGTATTTAGATAGAACAGCTGTGTACATGTGATAGTAATTATGTATTTACTAAAAGGTGGATCATTTGCCTTGTTGTCATACCGTTCCATAATCGTCGCCTAAGCCTGCCAACTTCCAATAAGCCTCACGGACTAGAGTGTGAGGACATATTAAGGTAAATAATGCTAGGATATCATTTCGAATTATAAAAATTGATAATAAATATTGTAAAAAATGTTTAAAAACCTGGAAAATAATTTTAAACTCTGTGAAACGAACGTATATACCAACAATATTATTTAAATTCGATGTGACGTGGTATCATTATTCATCAATTGAAAGTGTAATATTCGTCTGTGCCATTGAAGGCTTTTTAAGCCTGTATTTTAATCCTAGAGTAGGTATTAGCATAATTAAAACTCGAATACTATTTTTGACTGCCTCGTTGGTCAAGTAGTTGTAAGCGCGACTGCCGATCGGGAGGTTCTGGGTTCAAATTCTGGGTCGGGTACTATTGAAGTTTTCTAATTTGGAAATTCTAGTAGTGACTCAGAATCAGGATCGATACCCGGTGTATGGCAATAGGCTCACCACCTATTCCATTGTGGGACTTAAACGTAACTAGTGAAACGTGGGAGTGTACTACACTCCTCTGCCTACCCCTTCGGGGATTACAGGCGTAATTTTACGTTTTTTTACAATTTTTGATGACGTGTATTTATTTATTTTTATCTTCACGCCCTTATTTCCCGAAGGAGACAGTGAAGTTTCCACCACTGCCACTATCCGCCTGTTGAATCCTACGTCCCACCATGGAATAGGCTGTGGAACAATTTTAATATACCAGGCACAAATCCAGTCTTTGAAATATTATCTTACAATATTTCTTTCAGGATCTCTAGATCAGCAGTCGCGCTTACGTGTAGCTGTCTGTGAATTCATCCGGGCTAATCGTTATTTTAATAACTTTTGATTATATTGAAACTTAGCAATACGAGCGAATATACCGGTAAACGTTAATGACACCCAAGTATGTCGAACTTGGAATATTCACATTTCATATTATTATTATTATTATATCATCTTGCCATACCCCGGATGGTTTAGATTCACCACTCTAAGTGCTATAATAAATACATATTATCTCTGTCTCTGCAGACATTTCTTATTTTCGTACTTGTAATTGACAATGTTTTTGCACTGGTGTTTCGCTTTTACGATTGAGTAGAGCCCACCCAAGTGAAGTCTATCTATCTACACAAATAACATCTATATAATCGAATGTTCGGTTTGTTTGAGAACGCTTGATCAAATAGTTAGTAAAATGTCCGGGAGGCGTTAAAGGGTCCGAGTTCTATTTCCGGTCGACCAATTTTTTTTTGTAGCTAAAGCTCAAATATTAGATCATGGGTGTGTTTGTTTGTAAACGTTCAGGTTAACTGTTTCAAAAACATGAGGGTGAGTTAGTTGGTAGCAAATTTATGTTTCAATTTCTTATAGCTAACGTTGGAATTTTTCATACGCTGTTAAGGTCTCCGATGGCTATTAAATATTTGTTTAATTACGAAAATCCTAATCGAAAATCTTTTACCTATAGATCTTTTGGACGTATTCTTTTGATACTTGTTAAAATAGTCTATGTATATGTTATGCTCGGTTTAAGACAAATCGGTTGAAATGACAAGATGCATGTGTATAATATGCATTCTTATTAGTAATTTTAGACTTAATTTTATTTAAATTTAAATTTAAATTCAATACCAATCTATCAACAGGGACGGAGAAAATTTTGGTTTCGGTTAAATCGTTGGTATCAGTTATATGGTTTCGGTTTCGGAGTAAAATTTAGTTAACTTCGATTCTTTAAACCATACAAAGGGCAAACTAAGTAAAACATGTTTAAAATCAAAACAATTGTTTTAAATCATGCAATGAAAACTCCGTCTAGCAGCTTACGTGTGTGTCCACTGTACTTGGCCAGCGTGGTACACTATGGCCTTAATTCTTTTCGTTCTGAAACGATCACCGAGTCCAACAGTAAAGCGACAAAAGGGCTGCTAATGGGGATGAGACTCAAATTCGAAGACAAATCTGAACGTAATTTTTGTTAGTACTAAAATAGTTCTAAGTTAATCCTAAGATTAGCCGGTTAATTTTCAGCAGAAATTTAATTGTTGCTTTAAATTCCATACAATGTCCTCTTTCCGATAAATTCCATCATCTTTAGCCTGTAAATGTATGTTCGCAGCTACTGATCAAAAATGAATAAGCAAATTATACAGATAACAAACTAACTATGTTCGTTACAAAAACGCTTTAGAATGTAGATTCTGTTAGCATGTTTTTGATAAGATATTTAAAATATATAAAATAGTAATATTAACAAATTATATCAACAAGTTATATCAAAAGCATCATTAATAAAAAAGATATTTCAAGCAAATCAAATATTTATCTCCCGCCAATCCGTCACTGCGTCCACACAACGCAAGAGACAAAGATGTATCTAATACTTAATTTTTATTCATTCTTATGTATCTTAGCTATTCTAACAGATCAAATTAATTTCATATTTGACTGTTCAATTATGGCAAGATAGTAACAAAACAACGTTATTATTATTCGTTATATCATCACAACAGGCACCTTACAAGGTAGGCAGAAAGAACATGTCCATCTCTTCCCATCCTTCTACTTTTATATTCATTTCTTTTCTGTAATTATATTGAAGACCAATTTTTAACGTAACCTTAAAAATATGGTCATGTTTACTTAATATGTGCCAATAGACGCCGTACCTACTTAACGGACCATATGTTTTCTATATTCAGTTTATAATTACACTGTTGTGACAACTTTACTGATTCTATTATGAACACAATAGTTTTACTTCAACTTGACTGCTCTATATTTATTCATATCTTTTAAATATAGTGGTAAATAATAACAGTGAACCAAGTTGTACGTAACGTGAAATGTTATAAAAACTTGCCATATCACATAATAACAATACGCTTCTATACGTGTTCTCATAATTATGTTAAATTTCATTTGTTCTCTCTGATATTGAAGTTCTAACATAAAAGAGCCAGCAAAAACATTATAAAAGTATACGTGCACATTGGCTCTTATTTTTCTCAGCCAGCAACGAGAGGGAATTATTTAAAACACACATCACAATGGACAGAGAATTCGAATCGAATTTGAATTATTCAAAACGAAAGACGGTAAGAGAAAGAACCTAATTATCATAGAGATGACGGCGCGTATCACATGCACGATTTGTGTAACATTATGATTTTATTATTAATTTAAATATCGCATACGAAGCTACGGAGTGTGCCGTAGCAATTTCATTATTATTTCAATCAACTGAATGTAAATTTATTCAACAATCTCACGAGGTAATTGCGATGCTGGCGTCTCGCTCGTTCACGTCGGCCTCTCGTTCACGCTCGTGGTGTTATTCGACGAACCCCACATTCTTATGCGTTCAATCAAACATAAGCTCGCTTGTGTTTTGTTGCGACTCTGGCTGTGTCTCGGTGGAACGCATTGTTTTCCCCCTTTTGTTCTATTATAAAAATTAGACATCGACAACTGGACGCATATGTTATTGAAGTAGGAGCTATCTAAGAGAACGGCTCCCACGTCTATGCTCACAAATGAGCCTACAGTAATGAGTGGAAATTCAAAGCAGCGGACTGCTAGCGATCAAAACTTAGCCTCATCGCATAATTTCTCGGTTGATTGTATTCTACATTAAGAAGACTAGATCATATCTTAACACTTCGCAGATTTTCCATTATGTACAGAACGTGTTATTAACTTAATGGATGTACACATAAGTAGGTACCTACTTAGTACAGAAGAAGGCCTGTTTAATGCGCCGCAAACCAAGGATCTAACGCGCCAAGTACACGATAACAACCCACATAGATACGAGTACCTATGAGCTGTGGGATGTATTTTCGCACGCGTATTCTTCAACCCCACCCCGATTCAAATGAAACACTGCACTATATCTCGGCGGCTACTTATTGAACCTTTCCCCCTCGTCTTGCAACATCACGTCGAACAAAACGTGAACAGAGAGTTTATTACTATATTGTGAATGGGACATATTTTTGTATTTGTCACCGTTGAGTTAATAGTTTGTTTGCTTTTTTTTCAATATAGGTAATTCTAACAAATTATTTCTATTGATGTAATGAACGTGTATGACGCAAAAGTCCGCTCCCGCACACGTCACTTACAATCTCAAAAAGCCCTTGAGAAAAGTAGGAAGGTATATTAATTATTTGACAAGCCATTGTCGCCCTCTCACAATTTGAAAAATGGTAATAATCTAATGCATAAAATCTGCCAATACAAACTAATTAGCAAGATTGTTGCCACGCGACTCATTCTTTGATTACACAATATATTTTTTAATAGTTTAGTGAAAATATTAATCGTTTCATTTTTGCGACTGCGTTTCTGCGTACGTTTCTTCCTAAAAGATGTAAGTACTTCTTAAGGCAAGGTTAATAGGTATTCTCATACTATAAGTAGTATTACCTATTAACGTATGTACGTAGTATAAGTAATATCGCATGGTTTTATATATTATTTTGAGTAGAGTTTTTTTATTCTGATAAACGCCTTGAGAACAATAACTTTGAAATTTATAAATTCGTTTTCTACAACATTCAATCATTAACGTTTTTTTCCTTGCATTTCACTCGGCTAAGTACTGACCCTACTTTCAATATCAATAGACACATAATTTACCGTTCATCACTTATTCCATGATTGGATGTAAACGTAACTTGGGAAAAGTGGGAATACACTACACTCCTCTGCCTATTCTTTCGGGGATAGCAGGCGTAATGTTGCCTTACAAAACGCAATATCACGAACAGTTTCAAAAAAACGAAGGATGAAGCTCATAGTGGGAACGCATTTTAAAATTGCGGGATGTAATAACGCTTTAAATACTTTTTTGACATGCTAACAACTGGGAGCAAAAAAATATATCGCAAAAAGCCCCGCCAGCGTTTGATAAGTCACTGTAATGCACACATTCCGCCACGTTGACGACGGAGCTTTAATTTTACTAAAAGTAAATATTTCCTAAGTCGAATCACCTTTTTCTACCACAACTGGACCTTTGATGCCGCGAAAATCGCCCGCCAGGCAGTCCATACTTTGTACGGATTGCAATTGATGTACTGCCTTATGTCTACCGCCTGCTAAACTGTCAAATACAAGCAGAAAAATATTTGTGTATATCGAGCCTTTAATAGCTGCGTAAAAAACTAGTTTTTGATTTAATAAGCTAATATTGCATAAACCCCCTTTTAGGGGAGGCCTATGTCCAGCAGTGGACTAGGATGGGCTGATGATGATGATGATGATGATGATGAAGCTAATATTGCAAGTAGGTACTCTATTTTTAACGTCATGTGTACACTCGTTTTATCGACAACTTATCGAATATTAATATGCTTGTAAGGACTTATTATTAAATAATCAATAGTATTTATGTTATCACATGTTTCACTTCGCTTACATTTAAAATTTAGTTTTTGGTTAAGTAATTTGTGAATAGTGATGAATAAAGAAAAAGCATGTCAAATCTGTAAGAATAAAGATATTTGGAAGTTGCTAATCTACCTACCCTTCAGGGGCTCTTATGTGACAATATAATATTAATTACAATTGTTATTTTTAGGTCATAACATTCAGAAAAAGTAATTTACAAGTCGGAAATAGTATCAACCAGTAACGCATCGTCTCCACGCACGCTACCGTCGTAGCAAACTTATTCGCTCACAACTGACTTCATAGGCAGTAGAGTTTTAATTTCGAGTATCCGTAAAGTTTTGCATACGTTTTATAGCGTGTTTCGTTTAACACGAGTGTTTCATACTTTATGAGCCAGTTTCCGGCAAGAACAAGCCGTATTGCTATTTAAATACGGACGTTAATAATACAATATTTGATGCATACGAGTACACGCTTATCCGCCACCGCCCGTTGAATATTCAGTCGTAATACGCTCACAGCGAAGATATTACTTTAATATGTAAAGTAATGAAATTGTTGTGTCTTTATTTGCGAAGTGCTTACATGGCGCGCTTCGAATTCATTGTTATTATACCGTAACGTCAGGTCTCTTACGTGGAAGATAGACAGCAGTAATGATCACCAAGTACTTATCGAATATCTAACAATACGCACCTGACAAACTTCTAAATTAATCTTCTACATTAATCAATCTCATATATCCGCCGGTTTCACTGTCTTCTGACTCTCCATTAGCCAGTATTTGATCTATTTTGTCAAGTTATTAACATCCGGTTAATATTTGTGATTAATAAGTAACTTCCGTAGATCAGACATAACATATTATATTGTAACTTAGCACATATCGTGTAGAGTTTCGTCATGAATTAAGTAAGAATTAAAAATGTAAAGTATATAATACAAAACCTGTTTAGTCGGCATTACGAACAAAGATGATTCTATCAACAGCCTTAAATAAGTAAAGTAAAGGCGGGAATAAAAATAATATATTATTTCAAGATGTTTTTATAACAAACAATATTATAATATTTTGGAGGTCTCATTAGAATTTGTAAAGTGTTTCTTATCATCATCTGATCATTTGAATTTTTTGGAATCAAATATACATACATAATATATTGCTACCCAAAATAAAGAAAACAATTTAAGACTGTTATTTCACTGCTTTGCATGGCAATAGGCTCGTCCCCTAAACCGTTCGACATAACATAACAGGGGAAACATGGGAATGGGTACTACACTCTTCTAGTTACCTGTTCGAGGAAATACAGGCGTGATGTTATTTACGCCTTAATTGTTATGATGCGACGATCTTATATTATATTATAGTTAAGTGAAAATTTGTCAAGAGCCACACTTCAAGGGCGGAAGGCGCCCCGCGTGGCACAACTTGACACACCTGCTAGCGCGTGAAGGCAACGAGTACTTCATAAATATAAACGGAAAACATTATATAAGTTGACCTGTTAAAACTTCAAGAAATTGTTACCAAAAAATTATCTGTTACTTTATTTCAGTATTTTAAGAAATTATACCAAGCTATGTTATTGGAGTAGAACCAATACAAGTTTGATTATTTATTCTCGGCAGCAGTAGTAGCAGCCGGCGGCAGCAATATCGGTACTTACATTTCAAAACTCGATGTATTCAAGATACTTGGAATAACATAAAATACATAGACTGCCTCGTTGGTCGAATGGTTGAAAGCGGGACTGCCGATCAAGAGGTCCTGGATTCATAACCCGGGTCGGGCACTATTGGATTTTTCTAATTTAAAATTTTTAGTAATGAATCGTAGTCTGGAACTGTGCCCGGTATTCGGCGAATAGGCTCACCTCCTTTTCCATGGGACGTAAACGTGACTGGTGAAACGTGGGAATGTATTACACTCCTCTGCCCACCCCTTCGGGGATTACAGGCGTGGTGTTACGTTACGTTATATATTTATGCGATGCTTACAGTGTATTGAATATCTGTTTTGAATATTTCACGATTCAAAGTTCAAACTTAAAGTGAATATTTATATATTATGTCAATGGACTTCAATAATTCAACTTTAAACGATTATATTTAAAAGGTTAATGTCTGCGCTCGGTTGCATTACAATAGTGCAAATAAATATACGTCAGTTGAAACGTATCATTGAATTTACATTTTGTAAAGTAATCCGTCGCGTGTGCTCATGTGTTCTCCACCTTAGCGCATGAATCTGTCCAAATAACCAGTCTTCAATGATCACTGCTTAAAACACAAAAATAATTCAGACACGATTACAAAAATTTGTTTTTTGATAAATTAATGCAAAGTCATAATAGAGAAATTAGTCGCATTTTATTTTACACGAATGTATAAAGTGGATTTGGAAAAAGTTCGGTAATTCGTCCACAAGCTACTTACCGTGTAGACTTCTTTTTGATTCCACTGTTATTTCGATTCGTCCGAATCTTCGGCAAGGAGCGAGCGTGATGTTTACTTGCCCTCTCGTGGTCGATTTTTTTAAACATGTAAATCCAATTCTAAATTGGATTTCTAACCGGCAAAGTGAACCGTCCCTAAACTGTCCCGTATTGGAATTCTCTCCGTCATGTTATAATGAAAACAAAAAATCACCTGTTCGACAAATTGAAATACCGTTCTGATTATTGCATTCCGGAAGACGCAATTGTGCGTGTAACATGTAACATTACGCCTGTATCCACCTTAAGGAATAGGCAGTAGAATAGGAGTACAGTACACTTCTACGTTTTACCAGTGACGTTTCCGTGCCACCATAGAATAGGGTGGAGCCTATTACTATACGCCGGGAGCAGATTTGTCCACCGGGGATGCACCTCAGGACCTCTGGCTCAGCAGTCGCCCTTGCAACATGCGACCAACAAGGCAGTCAACTAACTTGTCGTGAAACAAAGCAACAATCGGTGCAAGTGTTGGCATTGTGATAGAAATGAAATTTCGTTATTTGTGTGACATTCAAGTGTTTTCCATATTGTGTTACGAAAGTCACCGTTCGACTTAACATACTTACTCCCGACACAGGAAATCGATTCACAAGCTCGCGGTTCGACATCTCCCTACTCATTTCACCTCTTTCCTATGATGACATTTTCATGATACACTTATTTGATGAGGTATTTATTTGAAGCCTTTTCAAGCATTACAAAATTAGATACAAAAGTAGATAGATAGGGAGAATAGATGGATAACAGGTAAGACAACTGATAAATAAATATACTTAAATTATTTCTATCTGAACAGGATGAGCAAGAAGTTCGATTCTTTAGTTTAGTTCTTTTTAGTAATTATTAAATGTTTATATTTCGTCATTTGCGTGTTCAGAACTTGTAAATGGCAGAATAAGAATGTATAAGAATTACAAATGTATTAAGAATACAGAAATTACATATCGAATTTGAAATTGAAATTACCATTATTATTTTATGGATAGTATTGTAATAATAATT
>DWDT01002277.1:0-14016 GCA_018245595.1 Microceris scylla | reverse complement strand
GTGTGTATGTGTATATATATATATATATATATATATATATATATATATGTATGTATGTATGTGTGCGTGTGTGCGCGTGTGTGTGTGCGCGTATATGTGTGCGTGTGTGTGTGTGTATGTGTGTGTGTATATATATATATTTTACAACAATTTTTGCAACAGTTGTAAACATTTTGATGAAATATCACATACAATTTACCATATTAGGTATGTGTAACATATATGAATACATTTAGGTAACTATGCAGAATTTGATTGCAGAATGAATTTGTGTAGAGATTCTAAAACAACCACATACATGCAACATTTTATCTATGGGACTTGTCATTGTAGATAAACAAGACAATTACAGTAACTACTCGATGCTCATGTTTTCAAGTTTTGAACCTTGATCGAAACTAGGGCAGTTGAATAGTACTTAATCAGTTGCAAGCTCTCCTGTTATATAACTATGTTCACCAAATTTTTAATTAGCTTGACTTTTGTGGATCAAATTTATTAACTGAATTTTTACTCCTTTCCCAATGAATGATTGGCCTAAGATTTGGCACACACATTTACTTCTGCTAACATTACAATTATTTGTATTGTATATTATTATAAATCATATGCATCCAAAGCATAGGACCATTTTACCATAAATAATAAAAATTTGTTGCAATCCATAATCTTACTTTCACCAGATCAATGCCCTAGATCAGGGTTTTTCAAACTTCTGGCTCCACAAACCCCTGTCTATGTATTCATCTGACAGTGAACCCCTGTAAGTTTCCAGATGACAGTAAACCCCTTAACTAATTAAATCAAAAGACAATAATAAAATTGATGTTGAAGAAAATAAGGTTTTCATTTCAATAAAATTTTGGACAAATTTAACCTTTATGCTGACTCCACAAGCTTTTTTTATATTTACGGTTGGGGAACCTTCAAAAGGTAGCCGGTACCCTGGTGATATCAGTTATGTGGGACTTTTATCACACAAAACTCCCTCTGTCGCCTTCCTCGGCGCTAATAGGAGGGCTCCAGGATCTCCAACGGAATGAACTGGTATTCTCCTAGTGCAACACCATTATGGTCCCAACATCCGGGAGAAGTTTAGTGTCTCTTCCTATGTCCTGCGATTCCCACAACGATATGGGGCCACACATACCGTCATCCTTCCCGGGATCGCCACCTGAACGGTTCAAGCTCCCACTCTAGCCACTTGCAATCCTGGAAGCTACAGGGACTGCAAGCCACCTCCTGCCGTGGAAATGCGAACCCCAAGAGGTTCATATACCTCACTTTGTGAAACCCAGCCCTAGATTTATTGCATAAAAATTTTAGTTTTATTTATTGGTAAGCCCCAAGTTATTTAACAGTTATTTTAATGCAAGATATAGAACTATAACTGTATCTTTTTACTTATAAATAACTTATTGATGATGGCCCCCACTTTCAAACCTTCGTTCTCAGTGACTAAGGTTGGGTTGGGGAAGAGGTGTGGAAACAATTTTAAATATTATGTGATGCACGGTCATTCATGTACAACGTATGGAACGTATACATTCCTCTAAAGAGACAAAAAGAGCAATAAAATACGAATAAACTGCATTCATTTGTAGGTACAGAAAAATAGGAAGCCTTGTGTAGCACAATTTTTCAGTGGTATATTATAATTTCATATTGTAAATAACCTAACAAATAACAAACAATACTTACACTTCCTTAAGCGAAGTGGACATTTTGTTATTGTATATTATCAAAATGAACACATACAATAAACGTTATTGAATTTTAATTTTTGCTATAACCAAAACAATAAGCTCCACGCATGGCATTGACGTTTGTCAAATACCTGTCAACATTACCTTTTTATGTGAAAAAGAATGACTGTGGATTCTATCTATTTCGCTTCAAGTAATCAGGAACAGCTGTGCTCCGAACGATGGTATCTAATACATTTTTTCAATTGTTTTGGAAAGTTACGATGTCTGTAAATATCATCGAATTACATAAATTCTGATATCATTTGTATTTATTATATTTACTATTGAAATGAATATTTTGAATCACATATAACAACGACAAATAAATTAATAAAGGCATAATAATTTGATAAATCTATATTGTATGATTATTTCGCACTTCAAAGTATTTTATGAATTTTTTTATATGTAATCCCTCCTACTTATTTAGATTTCGCACGATTCCGTTAAAATCCGTTGTTCCTTATCGTCCAAATCTGCATTCTGCTGCTCTGCTTATCCAAACGCGGCTATGTTAGTCGTCAGAAAGTTTAGAGTTGATAGATGTCATACATGATACAACATACAACTCATTTAGAACACTATATTTTTACATAATAGACAGTCCAATATTCTCTATTTTTATTAATAACTAAGAGTACCTACCTACATGTTAGTTGTTACTACGATCAGTTGTATGAAGTTTCTCAGTATCGCTGCCTCGCCTAGTGATATTTTAAAAATCAGATTAATATCACAATGTTATGTATAAGGACCCGCCAGCCGGTTCTTAGATATTTGTCTATATTGAACACAAAAAAATATTGCAGTTCTAACCACTTTGAAACTGTTTTTACTTTTCCTACGATCAAGTATATCGCTTTATTGAACCGGCTCAAAGTGTATCAAATATTTGGAACATGTTTAATATTACCCAGCTGTGGTGCTATGGAATTAGCAAATATTATACCTGAGTACAGTTTTTTTACAGCATCTTATATAGGTAGGGAAAAACTTCTTGGATTGTGTTTAAACTTTCTATTTTTAATGAATTCTGTTACATTTTTTATTATCATTATTCACATAATATTCCTCATAGTTATATACTTAAGTATATAAACTTATATTGAATAAATTTTTTTTAGGATTGACCGGAGCTGCAGTATTAACACTAGCAACTATGCCATTTAGAAATGTTATAGGATTTTTGTACATTAGTGAAGATAACAAGCTTATAAAGATATCTTCAGTAGATTTCTGGGGAAAACGCAAAGACCGAATTGTTGATGCAGAGCAATGGATACCCTTGTTTGACAAGGAAGCAAAGAAAACAGATTTCATGTACCTTACACCAGAACTCACTGATGGCACAAAATATAAACTGTTTGTTAAATTTGGCAACATACTTAATTCAGAAAAAATGGGTGAAGTATTAGAATAATGTCTATAATTTGTTAGTTTACCAATAGTCATCTACTTTTGGACCCTATTGGTCTATACTATTCTAACTTGAAGCTAGAAAAGGGATGGTAAAACTATTATTTCCTTGATGAGAGTATAAGAGCGATAAAATGTTTAACCTACCAATGTAACTGTAGTTTAGATCTCAGGTTATGCAATTAATGTAATTCTGCTGTAATGACAAAAAATTGTGTTATTTGGTAATAATAATGCTCTAGTGATAATGATAGAGATATGTTTCAGACTCATAATAGTGTACAGAAAAAGTTTAAAACTTTTTCTGATTGGTGTTGCATACAGTCACAAGTATAGACTTATGACTGTATGCAACAACAATCAACTGGAAAACTGAAAATGTAAAAATACATAATGTCATGCTTGTAATCCCTGAAAGGGCAGGCAAAGGAGTGTACTATACTTCCATGTTTCACCAGTTACATTTGCATTCCATGGAATAGGCGGTGAGTCTATTGCCATACACCAGGCACTGATTCAGATTCTGAGTCACTATTAGAAATTCTAAATTAGAAAATTCCATTAGTTCCTGACCTAGGCTCAAAGTATGCTATCCATGTAGTTGTAATGGGCAAGTTCTGAAATTGATTACCAATAAGTATCCAATATAAAATGTCATTTTTATATCCTATACAATTAAGTAAGTAGTAAATAATAGTCTGATTTTAGCCATGGCATCTGCTTTATCTCAGATTCCATTGACATGCTATCATGTGGTCTAGTTAGCCAATCCCTGGAGATTCTCTCAAACTGTGGGCATGTGAGCTGATTGTTAACATAATTGTAAGTGATATCTATAAATGGACACTTCTTCTTCTTCATACATCCTGTGCAAAATATGAGGTATAGACAGACCATACTGATATCACAAACACATTGCAATTTAAAAAATGTATATGTTGAAAATTATACAATTATGTGTAGTTCACATCACAATAATGACAAAAGCTATGTGGAGTACAGAATTTTCTGTATGTGTAATAAAGTTATATTCAACTAGTGTGCCTACTAATAAAGCTTTGTGTGATATTTGATGTTATTCATTATGAAAAGAAATAATATATATTATCTTGGTAATTTTATTCTAAATTATTTATGAAGTTGCAAACTTTCAATTATCATCAAACCTGTCATTTCACTATTTGATGTTAATTTCCCTTCACAAGGAGGTTTAAGGTGAGGGTCTGTCATACTTGCAACTTCCAGGTTTGCCTCACACACCTTGAAAACATTTTTAAAGTATCTTAGTTGTGACATTTCTTTACAATATTTTTCTTTACCATCAAAGTGAGTCAATCATTAAACACACAATTTTTGAAAGAGAGTTGTGCATCAGTATTTAAACAGTGCAGTATACTATATTCTTAACCACAAATTAGGTTATAACTTGTCTGTTGTTACTATTTTTACTATACATATCTTCATATCAGATCCTTTGTGGGGTAGACAGCAATAACCAAGTGCTAAATATCTTATCCAAATAGTTTGAGAGCTTTTTTTAACACATGACTTATAGTTAAAACTATGTAGGATTCAAGTAAATAAATTAAATACTTCTATAGGTGCCTCTAGTTATGTTGTAGATAGTAATGTATTGTAGTATTTCTAAAGGTTTTGTATGTGAACTGCAAACACCACTTATTTATATGCCAAGTATCTGAGCCTATTATGTTTTTTATAAGTATGAATGACATAGTAGACATGCAATGTTTATTAGCCAGGTATTCCAATTAAAATGTCTAGAGTTTTCATCAATCTTATTTAGGTATTGATACAGGCTACAGCTGCTGTATAAATTGTAAACGAATGCACTTCTTATACTCTGCATACTAACACATAGCTTGGATAACAAACACAAAAGAAAATTATGATAAAAGGTTGTTGTTTTGTATGAAATTCACATAGTATGAATTTTTCGCAAAAATAAAAAACTACTAAATGTATTCAACTAGTCTATTCCTTAATTACAATTTTTGAGAACCCAATTATTAATAAATGGAAATCTATTAAAATACACTGAAAATCAACCATGTATTTTATTTCCTTGTGTAACGGCTGCCATACAAAAATGGTTGCTATTTTACTTATCCATAATTATTATCTGTCTCTATATACAATTTTATTACAAAATTACATCTATACATATGATTTGAAAGTTATTTTAAATTAACTAAAGGCACAGCAAACAAGCAAATGTGAAGTTTGGATAATGGCCAAAATTTCAATATATTTAATACAACAAAACTAACTTTCATTCCATTTCAACTATACATATAAACTAACACAGTTAATAAATATTCAGGTCATTTCATCTCTACCTGTATTTTACAAGTACACATGTGTATTTAAATATGCCACATAAGATGGTATAACATTTTACTTTCAGTTTCTTTGATTACTATCCAAGTTAGTAGCAAAGTAAAGTCTCTAGATTCTTTTAAGAATAAACTTAATAATGAAATCTTTATTAGTTCTATTCTATTGTTATGAGTTGCCTAATTAAATGTCAGTAGTGCCAATTATGAAAATGAGTATTTACTCAAATTTCAAATTATTTTGTTGAAGATTTTTGTGACAATAATATGTTCTGCTGAAGGCACAATGTAAAGTTTATCTGTTTCATTGTGGTGAAAAATTTTAATATGCTTTTTATCGGGCTGATGAACTGTAAACAAGCTATAGTGTTCTTGCACATCTTTATATTACTTTGACAGCTTAATAAATCATAGTTTTTGACTTACAGTAACATAACTGAGTGAATTTTAATTATGACACCAAGTGGGACAATCCAGACTAGGCAAGTGTATCCTCTATTAGAAAAGTAAATATACATGAAGATAAATGTACATACCATCTCATTTTTTTTCATATTAATACACTGTACAGTAACATCTGTATTAAACAATTAAAAAAATAAAAGCATTTTTCAATTAGAATTTAATCACAGATCTTTTAAAACAGACATTAATTTAAAATTAATATTACAGAAAGGTTTTTGTAATCGTGTATTGGTTCTAATGCAACACATTTTTACATTGTACTGGAGACCCAGACTAGAAAGCTTAGTGTACATATTACAGAAACATGAAATTTGAACAGACTTCTCATAAATGCAACTGGTTTAAACAGATTGCAGAGAATTTACTACTTTTCCTAACATTTTAAACTACATGTCAAACAGTTTACAATACATGTGAAATTTGAACTCATCTTCTACATTGTTTCAAGATACAGATGTAAACATTATGAAATATGGTAGTCAAGATGTGTAAACAAGTGTTCAATTTCATAAAACAAATAAATTTATAATAAATACAACAGTCCAAGTGCATAATATCAAATAAGACTTGTGACTTGAAATAATTCTACATAGTGCTACCAGATGTAACAGTTAATCAACCCAAGCCTGAGCAGGCTGGTCTGTGGTAAATGGGCTGACTCCATTCCTTTCCATGGCATCGAGTACTTCACATACATGTGCAGCTACATCTGCTCTACTTTGATCTATACCTTTTATGAAAGGGTGTTCTAAAAGCCTGTTGTACTTCGGTCTCTGTGTTTCTTCTTTGATTAGACTGTAACAAACATTAGGTATAAAGGCATGCTTTTTTTTCAGTCGTTTTTGCAAGTTTTTTAAAATTTTAATCACCCTTATGACATCACTAATAATACATATAGTGTAGCCTACCTAAGCAAGGCCAAATACCCTGGCCGCCTACGGGCAGCAGCGTAGGCGGTGCAAGAATCTGCGATCCGTAACCCTTCAGGAAAGCCTAAATCTAGCAGTGGACTTATACAGGTTGAAGATGATGAATTTCCTAAGGCTAGTTTTTCAACTCTGAATGTAATTTGATTTATATTTTTTCACATGAAGAAAATGCGATGATTTTTCAAATTTCCTACGTTAAACTGTGTCCTTTCATTTTGTTAATAAAAAATTTAAACGTAATATCACGCCTGTAATCCCCGAAGGGGTAGGCAGAGAAGTGTAGTAAACCCGATGTTTCATCAGTTACTTTTAAGTCTCATAATGGAATAGGTGGTGAGTCTATTGCCACACACTGGGCACAGTTCCAGATTCCGAGTCACTACTATAAATTCTAAATTATAAAAATTCAATAGTACCCGACCCGGTATTTGGACCCAGGACCTTCCGATCGGCAGTCGCGCTTGCAACCACTCGACCAATGAGGCAGTCATAAAAAAAATTAGATTTCAAGTTGTCTCCCAGAATGTCGATTTAAATAATCTTAATAAATTATCTTATAAATAAAAATGAATCGCTAAATGTGTTGGTAAGCGTAAATCGAGAACGGCTGAACCGATTTAGCTGATTTCTTATTTGTTGTATTTCACGAAGTCTGAGGATTTAGCTGATTTCTTATTTTTTGTATTTCACGAAGTCTGAGGAATGTTTATGAAGATAAAAAACGTAAAAAATACAAGGAGAATAGTAAAAACAACAATTTTCTTTTCACATACAAACCGCTCTGTCTCCAACCGTGAAACATTTGACGTGAATTTGATTTCTACTATTCAACAACTACCGCAAGGTGTCCTTAAAAACTTCGATCCAACAACAGTTAAACAATTATTTGTAATTAAATGTATACTTACCAAGTATTAACAAAGTTTACAAAGTTGTTTGAGAATATGTTGTTTTTGTTAGTAAGTCGCGGGGGGTCACCTTGCACGACTTGTTGCAATTGCTCAAAAACAGAGCCCCAGCGAGGGTATGGAAATGCTCCCGTTGCAACCTCCATCAATGTGATGCCAAGGGACCACACATCTGACCTCACATCATATCCTCTGGCACGTCCAGGATCAATTCGCTCCGGCTGGTATAAAATATTTAGTAATGAGTATTGTTTAATATGTATGTAGACAATTGAATTATAAACTAGAAAACTAGTTTTTAATTAATATGGTAACTCCCTGTTAAATATTTAATACAGCAAGCAGAGAAAAGCCTACATTATTACAATCATTTTACACACATAAACACTAAATTATGACTTTTTTTTATTACATTATAATGTTTGGCAAGTGTACATGCCTGATGGTATGCATAGATGCGTCCTATGATGAAATACGCATGCCTAAGAAGAGCCTATTCACCAATGTTTTGAAAACTCTTGGACTAATTAGGTCAGGAACACAGACACCAAAAGGGTGTTCCACTAATTGTCTATAAGACTTACTTAGCTATACTTGGCTATGAGAAACGATGAACTGTACCATTTTATTCTGGCAATAAAGGTATCAACCAAATAAGGATAGTAACCAGCCATGTGTCTGGATGTTCAGTGATGTTTCGTCTTTATATATGTATTTATTTATTCATGTTATGGTTGTCTATGGTCATATGATTATATATATATAAACATATAAACTTACTGCCATGTATGGTCGACATCCCGCATCACGTGTTCTTGCTATTGAGTCCACAAGCTTACCCGATATACCAAAATCACAAAGCTTTATATTCCCTCTTCTGTCTAGTAAAATGTTTGATGGCTTCACATCTCTGTAAAGAAAGATGTTTTTTGAAACATAAGTAATAAATACCAGTTATTGTATTCATTGAAATGCTAGTTATTCTAGAACATTTAACAGTTTTTTCCACATGTTATAAATTATGAGCACTTATAGTCTTTACATTCACAATAAATGTAAAGATATTTCTGAATGACAGTGCACTGCAATAATTATTGGCAGTAATGATATATAGTATGGGGTGATCAGTAGTGTTTTTTTTTAATACATTTGCATTTTACAGACTATTCTCAATGAGTCAGTTAAGAATATGCTAAGGTGGTACTGAATATTTGGCTTGGAATATTGATGGTAACCATCCATAACTATTATCTCAGTTTCACCTTATGTCAAAGTTGCATAGTTATCGAATTATAGTGTAAGTATCAACATTATGGTTTTCTTTCAACATTTCTATCTCTGTCAATCACACTTCAAGCCAAAAAAGCTGTAGTTTGTGTGAATGTAATTTTTATTTTACATTTATCAAGTACAGAAAAGTTTTGAATTAAATTAAGTCAGAGAACCAGTTATTGACATAGTCCAAACGATTAGCAAGCTGAAGTGGCAGTGTGCTGGTCACATCTGTTGTAGAACCGATCATTTTCTATAAATTCATATTACTGACAGAATTTAAGTACACTTGGATAAATTCAAAGTACAAAAAATGTAGATTCTTACCTATGAATTATTTTTAATTTTTCTTTTAAATAATTTAAAGCCTTAACTGTAGCGAGAGTTATTTTAGCTATGATATTTTCAGGTATTCGTGTTTGCATTCTTTCAAATATGAATTTGTAAAATTTATCTAGAGATGTATCCATTAACTCCATGCAGATCCAACAATCACCCTAAAAAAAAAAAATTAAAAAAAGTGTACAATAAGTAGCTACTAGAAATGTTTTCCTTTTCACTTTGAGTAATTTTAAAATTTTGCAATTCTTCTTTAAAAATACAATTGTTTAGATTTATATAAATAGATATTACAGAGTGATGTATTGATCAGGCAGCAATATCTTTGATCAAATTTTTTTACTAATAACATTATGCTTTTAAGCAGTGATAGCCTAGTGGTTAAGAATTCAGCCCCTCACTCCGGGGGTGCCGGGTTCAAATGCATGGCGCACACCTCCTTATAAAAGTGTGTTTTAAATATCACTTGCAAAACTAACACTAACAAAAAAATAGTTCTAAGGTGTGTGAAGTCTGCCAACCCACACTTGGTCCGCGTGGTGGACTATGGCCTTAACCCTCTCAATATGAGAGGAGACCCATATTCCAACAGTGGAATTATAATGGGTTGATTATTATATGTGTTATTTCAAGTCATAGTCTATCAATATATTAAATATCATACAAATCTGTCCAGCTGTTTCCGAGTGTAAGTGTGGCAACCTTATACTAATATTTCACACTTATATCAGTGGTTACATATATTTTATGCTATTCTTAACAATTGTCTATATTTCAGAACAGATTTTCTTCTATGAGTTTAACATGCATGATTTTAAAGAATATATAGAAAATATTGATATCATACATACTTCTTTGAATAGTGCTCCATAAAACTGTACAATATATGGACAATCATTGCTTTTCATAACAACTTCAAGATCCATAAGCAACTGCTTCTGCTCCTTCTCGTCCACAGTGGAACGGATGCGTTTTACTGCCATCACTCTGCTCGTTCTTCAACAAATAACACATTGTTTTAAAAATAATGGGACTGAAAAGTTTAACATAACATTACTCCTGTATTTTCCCTATGGGATAGGCAGAGAAGTATGTATAGAACACAATCATGTTTCACAAGTTGTGTGATCTCACACAGGGAATAGGAGTTGAGACTATTGCCATACATAGCCACATATCAATTGAGTTAATATTGACATCTATAATTAAAATCATATCTAATGCCTGAATGTTATGGACTCGTTACATATTTGATTTCAAATTCTATTTCACTGACTATTCTATAGTGGGATGTAAATGTAACTGATGAAACGTGGAAGTGTTCTGCATTCCTCTGCCTACCGCTTCGGGGGTTACAGGTGTGAAATTACGTTAAATTCTATTTCAGTGCCAATATATAAAAGCTGGGGTGTAAGGGGATCCAAACACTTTCTCAGGAGCCCAAGCCAACCTCACCTGCACATGGTGCACCCTGCTATAAGCAAGCAGGCTCTGGCGATCACCCGATTGCGGTATAACACAGCCTAAATAGGCACGGCTAAATGCCCTGGACCTCGATGGGCAGCAGTGCCGGTGGTGAGAAAAGCTGTGCCCTGCGATCTACAAACTGCATGCCCAGCGTAGAGATTATGGGCATAAACCCCCATTCAGGGAGGCCTATATCCACCAGTGGATTGAGATAGGCTGATGATGATGATGACATGAAAGTTTTCTGTACAGTGAACACATATACACAGGGTTTTTGAACAGTTTAAGCTAAATTTAAAAAATATCTAATTTTTTATAACAGGGGATGATGACAAGGACTTACACTACTTTATATCTCCACTTTATATATGATTCATTGATCTTAAATTTTTTGTCAAGCATTATATTTTAAAAAATTTCATCTGTACTGTTCGACAGTGATAATAGCATACTTACTTTCTATGAACCATTTTATTTACAGCCCCAAATGCTCCTCGACCAATTTCACCAAGATCCTGGAGGTCATCTGCAGTGAAATCATATATCTCTGTTGCTGACAACTGAAGTTTTCCTGATGACTGCATTGATGGATAAATTCTAGATCTATCCCTAAAATATTACAACCATATTTACATTTACATTTTTGCTTACATGAAATAAATTGTTATTAGGCACAACTTTTGAGATAAAACTTCATTATTTCATAATTAATAGTACATATTTGGATATAGAAATGAGAAATGTAAAATTAAAGTACTGTTTGATGGGGAACAACATGTTATTAGACTGCAACTGTAAGGTTGTTTGTATTTCGAACTCCAAATGTCAAATAATACGAAAATTATTGTACTATTTACGATTGTGATAAGCAAAATATCAACTGCCTAAAATCCATACCTGGTGTTTTCGGGCAATACATCTCGTATCGTTCTGGGTGGTATTCGTGTCCTCTGGCTTGCAGGGTTTGAACAGAAAGGCATGAACGCTTGACCATCACCTGACGGACCGCCAAACGTAAGATCTAAAGCTTTACGTTTTTCAGTACTAAACAAATTTAAATCGGGTTTTGGTAAAGTAGGCCTGCTGGGTCCTGAAAAACAATGTCACCTTTATAGGCATCAACTTATTGCAAAACAGCATTAACTCAAAGCCAACGTATGTTTTGAAGGAGCATTTACCTTGATTTGACGACACCTCGCCATTCTTCGACATTTTTATGGTACTACGCGAAATACGAGTTGATAGTTATAAAGCGTTTAGTACAGATTAAGAATTTTCTATCAAAATCTCCATTGGAAACCAAATTTTGTAGTTATGTTTCCCTTCTCATAAGAAATAACAAGAAATATTTTCACACAAATTATGCATCGTAGGTACTTGAGCCGCGACAATACACATACACACAGAGAAAAAGTTTGACGTCTGATCCTTAGTGTTACCATACAGATTAATTAATATTTTGTACGCATATAAACAATATCAGCGTCAAAAAAGCTAAAACACAACACACGATGGCAAATATTTATAATCATAGCCGTATTATTATAAAATATTTTGTGAGTATTCATATATCATTATATGTGTAACGGCTTATATTTCTATATTTGTATGTTTTTTTGGAATGGCCCGACTATTTTTTTACCTAACGAGGTCCTTTTTCATCAGCTCTCTCTGACAACAGCACAGTTGATATCGAGTAGAAATATTAGAAACACCTTTGTCTCTACAAAGCTTTTGTTAATAGCAGTTCAAAGAAACCGATAGTTTCTTAGCGCATTGATTAAATAAGAGCTTGCGTAGCTATTGACAAAAAAACCGAAAACCGCCATTGTTATTTTAAGCTTTTGAGATAGCTTCGTATTTTAAGGAAATTAGTTAACGATTATTTCATTTTTTTTGTTCATTATTGCAATGGGAATAACTTATTAGTTTTAATATTAGCATATAAAAATACTTTATACTTGAATATTTTAAAAATTTATAATTGTATGTAGGTACAAACAATTTTTTTAATATAATTTGTTGATATGTCTTAACAGTATATAATTGGTACAGCACTAATTCAGTTCTCAAGTTTGCATTCACTTCGCGCGCGCTATTAAAATTGTGAATGTTATGGTAACTTATTGCCCTAGGGCCTATTAGCAGTATTTAGTGTCCTATTAAAATAAACATACAAGTAACACTAAAGTCCTTATTATACTAGGATGGAAACAAATTCGCTATATTTTGCACATACTTTGTAAAAGAAAGCTTGTGTAAAAACAGGAAAACTGGCATTTCCGTAAACTTTAGGTTCTTGTCGGTCCTTATAAATTTTGAAAAAAGATCAAGTTGCACAAAATAACCAATTGAGTATTAATTAATAATTTTGTGATTATGTAAAAATATCTATCATTAACTACTTAATTCGTACTCAAAAATATTGTCTGTACTCATACATCTACGTTAGATATATATTCTTGAGGAGCATGGTCGAATAGCATAGAGATATATAGAGTAGGGGAGTCAGAGTAAAATGTGTCCATCGAAAAAAAAGAGAAAGTAAATGAGTAATATATGTAAAGTGGGTTATTTAATTTTTTTATTCTAACAGCAGTTATAATTTACTCCTTGGTGCTTTTTATAATTTATGATGTGATTTATGTTATATTCTATTGTATTGGTTATATGTGGAATATGAACCTGAAGCACTTACAATAATTATATTATTAGCATATCGATTTTATTTCAACGTCTGGTGTCAATTTTCTGGCAACACACGTTTATGACCAGGATAATGAACGACAACATAATATGTAGGCCAGAGTAGTAAAGATTTATCGATTAAGGCATGGTTTCTCAAACTTTTGGCCTCCACGATTCCCTGTAAGTTTCCAGTTGACAGCGAACCACTTAGTTAATTAAATCCCCCCCCCCCCCAAATAAATACAAAACTTGACAGTTGAAAAAATATAGCAAAGGTTACAAAAGGAAATTCACCACTTCCCTGTCTAGTGCCACCATGTGTACCAGACAGGCCTACTAGTCATCAAGCTAACATTACGTAAATCTTGACGCGAACCCCCTACCGCCGAATGGCGAACCAATAGGGGTTCGTGTACCCCATTTTGATAAA
>DWDT01002276.1:0-14016 GCA_018245595.1 Microceris scylla | reverse complement strand
ATATTCATTTTGAACTTCATTGTTCGCAGAGGGTGTTATGAAAATTTCCTGCTAAAAACAAAACTCTACTTAGTGTATTTTAATACATTTGATTATTAAATAAAATGTGGGCCAAAGGTTCGTGCGAACTGTTTATTTCGCTTGCAGCCTTCGCCCGCTTAAATAATATCCGTGAGAGGCAGGCGCGGGGCGCTCGGCGTCGCTCAGCTACCCCGTGACAAACATGCTCATTTTCACCTGGGGGCACATTGACCCGGTTCCCCTACTTTGCAAAAGGTAACGCGAAAAATAAAAGGCTGAGAAATCAACGGAGAGAGGCACCAGGCAACCATAGGAATACAATAGGCTTGCGGGCTGTGGAGCGTATAGGAGTACAGAATGACGACGTGCATTTATGAATTCGACGAAATGTATGCTAATGCATTTTTCTAGTAAGTGCATTATGTACTCTTTAAATAATTCGCGGTTGAATACTGTTCCGGACTAGCATAACAATTGTAGGGAATGAAATAAAATTTCATTTACACAAAATTATTTATATTTAATACGTGACTGACTGATTGACTGAAGTACTTATTTAAGTCAAGTGAGCCAAAGACACGTAAGTTCGCTATTTTTGAGTTTTTATATTATTTTTATTATAGTTTATCCGTTAATACAATCTATTTACATCATTTAGGGTTCTAAACATACAAAAACGGGGAATCCGTAACAACGCGACAAGAAATGTGTTATAATGAGACGACATTATCAAATGTTATATGTTGCAATATGATACGAATACAAAATGAGCCGTACAAATAAAAAAACTCCTTCGCATCCACAAAAAGGGGATGATCTCGCGACGAGCGCATCGCGGCGGACATCCCGACAGATATTATCGCGCGAACGTGACTTTTTTTCAAAATGTTCATGTAAATAGAGAAATGGCTGCGATTTCTAAACAGCTGGATGTAGTGGCGCGCGGACGGGCGTCGACATGCCACTGAAATATTTTCATTTAATACTGTTTTGTATACACGATAAAATAACCAACAAACTCTTCTCTATAACTAGGTATATTTTTGTTTTCATGAAGATTAGGTCTAAAAAGGGATCCACGTACAATCAACGATATTTATTCTTACCTACTTATTTCATGAATACCTGTCATGTGCTAATGGCATTCATTTAATTTCGTTTGTTTTATGTTATTGGTTCACTAAACTGAACATTACACTATAATTAGTCATAAATATCTGTTTGTGTACATAAATGGTACGTTAGGTTCTTCTGGAAGTGAACACTTCATGCACTGAAAAATCAAATTAGTTACACCTTTTAAAGCGTACATTTTACTGGGACGCTTGCCTTTCTCTGTTTGTCTTGGCAAACGAATCTGCTAATGGAAAGTGATCACCTTTACCTATGAACAAATGATAGATATGGTTACCGGCTTTGAAAGATATATTTATTTGCGCCTTTGTTAAAAACTTCTTGTCGCAGTACTCTGAGAAATTTTCAGAAACTTACTTTAGAAGGACGAGTTTGTACTACATGATGTATATTTTGATATGTATTATTTATGTAGTAATTAAGATAACGCAACACCGGAGAACACTCACAAGTATTCGGCACATCCATTTAGAGGTTCATTTTAATTTCCCAAACGTACAATTATTACTCCGACATCATTTCATATAAACCCCATATAAATGCTATAGTAATACTAATTTATGATTCACTAGCCGCCGTTTAAAAACTCTGTGATCAATTTCACAGCCGTTGTAATCCGGATTTATGTAGAGTCACTAATATAAATTTCAGTGTAATCTGTTGGTTTCAGCGCGCCTACATAATTAGCTCCGAGTAGATTATTGTTACTTTGTCCTGAGCCATAATTCAGGCTTGAGCGAGCTCAGCTAGTATAAATCAAAGTGAACTTATATAACAAGTTCTCCATTGTTTTCAATGCGAACTCATTTAAATATGGCTGCGAGATCGCTAAGAGAAATATTTCAGTCGCATTATTTTCTACTAATATATTTTTGTGAAGTAAAATAATTTTTAAACAATTCAATCATCAAAAAGGGTTAAAAATATTTCTCACGATCACCAGGGAGTCAGCAGTGTGTAAGAGTATTGAACATTTTATGCTTAATCTTGAATTAGTTGTTAGAAAGAGATATACTATATTCTCACAAAACCTGCTAGATGGTGTAGTAAGTATAAAATAATGTTTTTTAACTTATGAATTTAGTTTAGATTTCAAACAAAAGAAATGTCATAAATATAGAGTGAAAATACCAGAGCAACAGAGGTCTATAAGAGTTCACTTTGAACACCGTCACAATCCTCCCCTCACGAACGTTAAAAAAGCGAGACAGTTGATTATGGGATAATCTTTCTCATAACGACACTGATGTCACTCATAAGAAATTTAGGAAAAGAGATGGACTGACACAGAAAGCTATCTTACTCTGCAGCTTCCTGAGCTAATTCGTAAATCACAGGAGTGTAAGCGAGAAGACCGATCGTCACTTCTTTGTCCGTCTTTCTGTTGAATTAGTGAGTAATTATTCTGACTCCATATGGTTGGTACTAGGCGAACATATCTCGCTTACCTGCGACGACCGTTTCCGCGCGGGGCAGTCTCTGCAGCACGTGGTGTATGAGGCCGACATCCGTGCACGCTTGCAGGTTGCGCACGCTCTTGCGCAGGATGGCGATGAACACCGACCATATTTCCGCCTGCAACAAATTCACAGGTAGTTAATATTAAAAAAAAAATTAAAGTCACCATATAACGACGCCATCTCAACATCAAATCTTGCTAATGCACTCTGTTTTTTATGAGGCTTTATGATAACGCTTTAACAGAAAAAAGCCTTACAATACAATTTACATTTAAAGTGTGATTTAAATAACAGAAACAATTCAGCAATAATAAAAATATCAGAAATAATAAAATTCCAACGTTATGCAAAATCCGGCTGCGCAGTCTCTTTTTCATTATGCAAGATTGCAATTAAAACAGCGATTTTAATAAAACAGACGTCTCGCTTAAGTTTAGTTTTACATTAATAAAACCTTTTGATTTTGTGACAAAACAAGAATTTCATTGTTTTACAAATTACATTTTTCTTTGTTTTATGCTACACAGAATACAACGATGAGACAGATTCAGGCGAAATATATGTATGTTAAGCCCTTTTTAAAATGCGTTTTAAAAAATATTATCAAAACCAGCTTCTATTTTACATAGCTGAATGCTGGGTAAGGAGTTAATGTATATGACTGCGGAGCCGAGGGTTATGGGTTCGAAGCAAGTTTCAGTACAAACACTAGTTTGATAACAGGAGTATTTCTGGTCTCTGGGCGTAAAATTGAATAAATATAATGAATCTGGGCGTAAATATTTAGAAATTTATAATAATGTAATTTATAACTTTCTGGTCTCTATAAGACAAGCTCGGCTTTATTCTCAAGAGCACTTAGCCGCGTTTGTAATTGTCCTAATTAAAATAATACATTCAACTCCGCTTCTAATAAAAATAGCCAACTCCAACCATAAAATATAAGCAGAATTTCAATTTAGAACAATAAAACGTCTATTTTATTTTCACGGCAGCAGGCAGTTGAAAAATTAAAAAAAAAATACGAACATTCAATAAACAATGGAGCGTGACGACATGGATAAAAAAAAATAAAAAATAAAAAAACATTTTCGAATTTGAAACTTTTAATGAAAACTGGCGAAACAAATACGCAGCTCGATAGGGCTGGATATTTTAGTGATATTGTTTTTTCCCGCGCACCCCGACGACGCAACTAATGTCTATTACCCGAGCGCCGCGCCCGCCCTAGTTCGCTCTAATTTATGCTAATGTAAATGTTGTGTCGGACGCCGAGCTCGCGGGATATTTACGTCAAGTTATTTCTTTTTAAAAATAGCGTACTGCACATCAGCTTATTTCATCTTCATCTTCTCTAACATACTTTAAATGTATTTATAATTAAATGTCATTTATTACATTAATTTTCACAATTAATCACCGCAAAAAATCATCTAGCAAAAAGCATGTTTATTGATATTTTTTACTGTAGGGACGAGATAACTAGGTAACAAAATTCAATCCACCAAACATCGATCGATATCGATATTCCCAAGAACACCAAGGTTGCATAAAAATGAAAGAAGTTTGTTCTTTTCTATAGAAAGCCCTGTGTAGGGCGAGAAAAGGACAACAAATAATTCTGAATACACGCCAGAGTGTGCACTCAGTTCACTTAAGTAGAATTTACCAAATAGACTCAGTTTAAGTTAAAAAAAAATTTAAGTCACTTTAGATTTATTGTTTTAAAATTAAGCAAATAATCATAAACATCCTTTTAACGCAAACGTAGACAAGTATTTTTGAAAAGATGCTGAGTTGCCGCAAATTTATTTTCTATCTGTATCAGGGCGTTCAACAATGAATAAAATAAATTAATAACAATTCCTCTACACACAATGTAGGTTGTTCCTCATTGGACAAATTGTTACAAAATTCCCACATACACCAGGGCAACACAACCACTGCAGAGTGTTATTATTATTATCGTACGTTTCTCGCAGTGATATTAATATTCTCGGAAATACTAAGACTACAAAGTGCACGAGAGTATTAAGACTGGCGTAGAGCACAATCTACTCAGGTAGAGACAGAGGTGGAATATAGGATGACAAAGACACAAGCATCGAGTGCTGGTCCAGAAACATCATTGTTAAGTATGAACAATCTCATAACATATGAGAATGTGTGTGTTACATTAGACATGTACTTCAAATTATCTAGACAATTAGAATAATAAAGTTGTAAATTTATGAAAATTAATTACAAATAATTAAAAAATATATATTTAGTATAGAAATGTAATTCTACAAAGAAGTAAATAAATAATAAAGCAATTGAATAATACATATTATTGTCACAATTGTACTTTTACGTCTCACTCCACTGGCTAGGGCTCTCAAATTGGCAGGGATCACTCCTTAAGGCGATTTTCAGTAAAAGACATGCCATAAACGGCTGCTACGAAAAAGGGTTAAAATTATTCCCACAGGTACCAGGCAACCATAACCGTGTATGCGTGGTTCAGCAAGAACGAGTGTTATACACGAACTGAACAGGAGTGAATATTGCGTGCTACGAACCGAATATTAAAAAAACAACTTAAGGATTAGTTAACAATTGATTTTTTCGTCCACAATACACCAGGTAGAAACTTGCACAAACTCGAACTCTATGTTAACTTTATAACACAAATATGAGTAAATATTTAAATACAATGTACCTACCTGTACGAAGGCATATCATCAGAAACTTATTGATCGTCTAAATAACAAGTTGCTAAGCAGAAGGGTTGAAAATGTTCCCACATGTACCAGGTTGACATAGTTATGTAGGTAGGTGCCCTCGTGCGTAACGGATGCCTGGATATTTTAAAGTTTTTACATTCCCATGAAAGCACATGCAAAAACGAGACACAAAATGCATACTCGTATATATATTTTGATTGAACTAGCGACGTTCAAACAGTGGGTTCAAGATTCCCAAGGATACTAAGGCGACATAATGACTAAGCAAGTTACACATAACTTACAGAAAGTTGGATACAGGGAGCGAAAGGGACGGATTATGTAAAAACAACATGGCACGTTAAGAGTTCTTTTTCTTCACCCTCGCTTCTCGTAGACAGGTTGCCGTGGGAAATTTTCCTATTATTATTACACTATCGCTCCTGGTCCCTTGCGAAGTAGGCATAGAGACTATTATGACAGGTAGAGAGAGATTATGGTCTGAATTCCTTGTAAGTGGAAATCATAATAATATTTTTTTTTAATCAATTAATTTGTAGTTAGTTCTATTAACGAAAGACGGATATAAAGCAAACATATTCACTACTATAGGAATTCAATTTTTTTTCAAACACAGGATCCACGCAGATATATCAGATTAAATAAGTGTGTGGACAGGCTACAAAAAAGACAGTGAAAAAGAGGCATAAAATTATACCAAAGAACCCAACAAAGCAACCAGGGTTGGCTTTGTTACGTTTTTTTCATCAAACAACTGAATTATAAAACATTGGCTGGGTTAAGTTATGCACATATAAGTATTTTTTCAACTTGTACATTAAGTTATAAGTGAGACCCGGGCATGAAAAGGATACATAAATACGTCCTTCTCTTTAAATGAGTTTTTTTCATAATTAAATTCTAGAACTACATTTTACGAATACACAAACGAATAGTAGTAGTAGATAAAAGACAAACATACATTTGAGCAGCGTCATCTTTTCTTGTGCTCTGTTCTTTTACCATATTATCATTTCATGCACATACACTTTTATAATGCTTAAATTACCTTCACAGGGCCGGAATCGGCACCTCGGTATAAAGAATGCTATACAGGTTCGCACATAGTATGATTTTCTCGTGGCATACGAGAACAACAGAGCGTACGAGAAAGTTAAAAAACCTAAGTGGAAAAAATATGCTATACCCCAAAAATCAAAATGAAACAAAATAAATACCTATAGGATACATTTAACGAGAGATAGAGACAATGAAAGAATAGGGTTCCCGCCATCAGCAATGAAATCTCTGTTTATGGGACTTTCAGAGAAATCCTATTCCAATCCTCGTTTAGTGAAGAGTGTATTCGCAAGAAAGTTGAAACGAATAGGGACTTTGCGTTGCAAGTTTATTAAGAATTTTATCTTTATTCCCAGGAACACCAGGACTACAGAACATACAAAGGATACGCATCACGTATTTATCACAAAAGGGAAAAAACATCGACTCTGAGAGCAGATGGTCCAATAATTGAATACACTTCCTGTACCTATGGGGGCGTTCTCGATATACGAGTACATGTCGAAAGCGAAACTTGGCAAGAAAATTATTGGAAATAAACAGTTAACTTGTTAACGTAAATATTTTTTGGATAATTGATCGTTTCGGCAAATGTTCGCAACTTTTACTCTACGAAGCGTACTCTGGTACAACTTACGAGTGTACTCCACTCCCCTGTATACCGCTTCGGGGAGATACAGGGATGGTGTTACTGGTGATTACTTTGTCACTAAAAGATTATATAACTTTTACGGGTAAGTCTGTTTTGCTTTAGAAAATCGATGTCGATAAGCAAGTGCATACAAAAATAATATTATAATATAACAAGTGGTCAAAAAGAATATTATAACAAGGTCTTTTGCATAAAGTCAAGCAGATAGATAAATTAAAAATTATTGGAAAAAAAAACAATTTTTTGAATTTTTTTAACAACGATTCTCTCGTATGAATCCACTGATTTTTATAACACTAGCGTGGTTTGATAGCACTAAGCGTGGATTAGTTTTGGAATGGGTCGTTCAAAATGTTCAAAAGTTACTTCAAAAACATATAGGTACTTGTTTGTTTTAATTTAGAGGCTTCTCAAAATCTACCCAGCTAAATTAGTTCAAGTTTACCCGACTCCTGAGAAATACCGAACCCTATAAAATGTCTTCATACGTGGAAATAAGGTAAAAACTCGTGTTGTGAAATTTGGTATGAAAACTTATTACTCCGCAATTTTCGAAAATTTTGAATTTTCATAGAGGGAAGTCAAACAATCCGATATAATTATGGTCGTTCTAAATACAGATTTGAAGTAGGAGAAACTCAATATTGAAAAATAATTCAAATTCATTTCATAAAAAATAACTTGACCGTAAAAATACAATTTGTTCTTTCAATATTAAAAGAACTTTAACGATTCTGTAATTAGGACGTTTTTGATTATCCGTTGCTTTACGTAAATGGTGATAGGTACGTGAATTGTTATTTATCTCTACACTCCTCTGCTTACCCCTTCGAGGATAACAGGCGTGATGTTGCACATAAATTTAATGTAACTTTTATTTTATTTATCTCTTAACATATTTAATAATTTAAAGTATAGGCATGTAATTTGTGGAAAAAAAATTGTCAATAAGTAACTTAATCGTAGTGGGACTCCGAACAAAGTTCTCTGTTGCTTTGCACAAAAATTTTAAAGCTTCAAGCAACAGCCGCTGCGAGATATCGAGTACTGTGCGAGCAGAGACTGCACGCGGAAGGCAAACAAAAGGCGGCTGTAATTTGATTACACCGTGCGGCCGTTAGCGAAACAATGTGTAGCAGATTACGCGCGATCCGCTCACCGCCTCCGAGCTCCGTGCGCATTGAAATCATTTACTTCCAATGTTGTCAGGTATCCACTCGTTCTAGGCGCCAAAAACTGTGCTTCGTAAGAAATATTTTCATACAATTGTTTATAAACCTCGAAAGACCAACCTCGAAACACCTTTAGATACTATACTCTATGTATATATATATTCAATATTGATGCCAGTTTTATTTTTTAGTTTAAGACACAGCCCAACAGGCTATCATCTTTAGGTATAACACAATGGAATAGGTGGTGAGCCTATTGCCTTACACCGGGCACAATTTTAGACTCCAAATCACTACTAGAAATTCTAAATTAAAAAATCCAATAGTACCCGATCCGGGATTTGAATCCAAGACTTTCCTAATCGGTAATCGCGTTTGCAACCATTAGACCAACGGGACAGTTATTTTAACTAATTTCAAGTATTTATAATTTTTTTTTTTTTATGTTAAAGTTTGTCCTAGATAATAAATGCATATGGGGATTTTGAAGCCTGGAATAGAGGATACGGGTAATTATATTAGAAAAGTTTCATAAGCAATACGACAACTTAAAGCAACTCGGCTCGGCGGCGCGCTGCGTGCATAATGAAGCCGTCAAACTCCTCACTCATTTAGCTCCAACTTCATCCAACAAACACATTTGCACGATAAAGGCACATTATGCGCTCAAAGTAAAGACACACCGCTCTATCCGTTATACGCGAGTGTTCGTACGAGACCACGTTGCCGGCTTACTTATAAAACTTTGACCGGCATAATAACGCCAACGCTCTTAATGCGCGAGCGCTCTTGCATAATAAGGCACCACAGCGGTGTCCCACTCTTTACTCGTTTAATGCTAACTCTATTTGCAGCGTTCACACGATAAACAGAGCCATCCAACTCTGGCGGACGTTACACGTGGAGAGGCTGGCAGTATTACATTCACATATAAATAGTACAATTGCTATATCGCAACAATTAAATATGATGATTTGGACTTGTAGAAAGAATGCCACAGCAGATATACTTGGACAGATGGACTGTTAATAGAAGCGCATGTGAAGGGATTGAGCGATTGGAGTGACGAATGTAGGATGCGCAGTAAGGATCGAGATCGGATGCGTAATGAAATATTGAGAAACAACGATTAAATGGAACAAGCAAATCTAACATATCGACATTATTTTAAGCTTTTTGCTATCATCTTTGCTACCATCATCACAAACGAAATTACTTTTAACTGGATAAATGTTTGTTATCGTGTATTTCAATAAACAGCAACCAATAGACTGTCAGAGACACCAACCCAGTACACCAATAGGCCAATGAAACTAATAAACAAGACGTCGGTAGGAAGCCGTGAAAGGTCGCAACACATCACACGAGGGTAGCAGTGAATAATCTGCGGTAGACCCTCGACAACAACAGTTTGAATGCAGATACTTCTAGAATATACCTAAACACGCCATTCGGTGGGCTCCTAGTGGGCTGCGAATGCCTCCTTTATAAATTTAACAAAATAGTAGAGGATACGTTTATTTGTGACATATTTTATATTTTCATATCAAAATAACTAGCATCCACGATATTATCGGAGGCTTGGATAAACTCTGATTATTTGAAAATAATAAATTCTTAGATTGCACTTTACACATTTGAATTTCATTTTCAAAAACAGTGCGCAAATATTTAATATTTATTTACACAATACTTATGCAAGTCCCTTATGGAAGTATTTTGAAAGTTTTCTGACCGTTGAGCTTTTTACAAGGCTTAAACTGAAAATGTTTTCCATTATTTGGAGAACACCAAGTTTAGTAATAGTAGATATACTTGCCTGTAGTGAGAACGTTCAAAGTTGTACGATACTAAAGTATAGGCATTGCGCAAAGACCATCCCATTTAAATCCGGGTCAATTCTACAAAAACATCAGAATACTTCTCCAGTGTGTGCCGCGTTATGCCGTCGTCGCTAACGTATTCTTCGCGCACAATGAAGCCGTCAAATTTCGCACTCATTTAGAGCTAACTCCAAACCGCGTTTACACGACAAAGAGCTCGGCGCGGCGCCGCTCTCATTATCTACGCAAACTCAACACTTGTCAACACGGAATACCGTTACAGCCACGCGCTATGGTATTCGTCGGAGATGTTGGCTCGCAGCCGCAAACGGTTTAATTTCGATTGTGTGCAAATTGTTGAAGCGACTCTTTATATCGCTTTGTTACCCTACTGAAGTGTACGTTTAAGTAGTGGTTGAAACGATGCTACATTTTCAGCATTCGCTCATAGCCTTCTTACCAATAATAATAATAAATGTTTTGGGTCATCGCTATACCTAGCCACCTAATCCTCAGGCTAGACAGAGTCTGTGGGTATGTATAGTTACCTAATACGTACACGTAAGTACATGTATACTTGCATAGATGTTTATGAAATAAAACAGACAAAACGTTTACGCTTTTTACCCAAATATTTGTTGGAAATGAGCATTAAAATCATAAACTCATTAGTTCGAGTGACAAGCCACTGGACAGTCTGAAATAAGCTTAACAGTTGGGGTGACAAACCACTTCTGTCCGTAACAGCTTTTGTAGATAGGTAAAACATAATTAAAACAAATGCGATTATCAACAAAGCAAAACAGTGAGTTTATGTAGAACAGTAGCGCAAGTGAACGCACGCCCGTCCCGCCTAGATAACGTAACGTGCTCGCGCGTCGAGCATAATGAAGCCGTCAAACTTGGCACTCATTTAGCGGCGAACTCTTAACAACATATTTGCACGACAAACTGCGCGGCCCGCCCCTCGGCAGCCGCGCGAGCTCACCATTCATCACCATACTACATTGTTACATTGTTCCCTTCAAAATATAATTACGTGTAACATAACTAACTATACATAACCGTAACGGCAATAATTATCGTATTGCTTCGTTACGATTAAGAAATTTTCAGTTATGTAACTTTACATGTACATTGAAAGGTTCAATACCGCTTTCTGTAAAAGCTTACCCTTTTTAACGGCTCCCCTAGATTACTCTACGTCTATTGTTAGATGTAGCATTCTAAGGGATTTGGCCTATAATCGCCACGCTGGGCATGTGTGTTGAGGATCGCAGAGCACGGCTTTTCCCATCGCCTAGGCTCCTGCTCGTCCGCGGCCAAGGCATTTAGTCGTATCTTAGGACATCCTCACATCTCCGTCATAGGGTCGGGGGATGTCTTCTTTCTTCAGCCCGACACGAATAAGTACCACCAATCACATTACATATATGAATCTATTTATTGTTGTATTGTGTATAGATTGGGTCGCTATGCTTGGCGTCGCAACGCACATCTATAAAAAATTGTTACATAAAATCGCAACGTTGCTGATACGAAAATGAAACTATACTTATTTTTCTCCAAAAAACTGCTTTATATTGCCTGAGTGCAGAACTTCGCAGGCCTCAGCTCATTTGCACGTCAAAGACGAAGCAACACGGTCGTGCCGCCGCCCGGATTAGGCTCAGATTATATTTTCAGAAAACCTATAGGACGGTGCGTCACAAAAATATTTAAATATAAATATAAAATATTCGTGACGTTTCGTTTTGTTTCTTAAAATGTTACAGTATATTCAAGCACATGTATTCGATATACGATTCAAAAAAAAAAATCTAAGCAACGTAGAAAAACTTAACATTTATAATCTTCCCAACAATCAGTGTATTAATCTAAAATTACATTTGGACTCGATTGTCGTACGTGAATATATATGGGTTAAGCCGGTAAAAATTAGTAAATATATTCTTAAATAGATAATCTCACACTCAGATGCAGTACTATTATTTATTACTGAGAAGAAGTTACACTGAATTTAAAATGAGTCGAAGGAGTAAAATATTATTGGAGGCTATCAAGACAATAGCATATACATCACATATGTTTATTTAAATATGGAACACAGCACGAATAAACAAAATCGGCTGCAACTATCCTCTACAAGAATATGTGACAGGATATTAGCCGAAAGAACGTTGACAGCAATATTTTTAATAGCGTCATAGTCCATCACGAGCTTCATTCAGTGAGGGCGAGTAATGGCTGAGACATTAGCGCCGATCGTCCTGGCGTCTGCTCGTTTCCAGCTCACGAACAACTCATAAGGTGACGAAGCGAAAATTGTCCCTTATCCACAACGTACATATAATATACGTAGTTTTTTTTCCGCTCTTTACCTTTTATTTTGTAGGAAGCAAAAACACATCCGGCCTACCAACCCGCACTTAACCAGTGTGACAGACTATGGGCCTTACACCTACTTACCGAAAGAGAAATCCTAAAATATTTCGTGTACTAGGCACGTTTAGTGCAACAGCACAGTAACGTCTGTTCTAATGAACTTCTAGTCCTTGTCTAGCAGTGGAACGTAAAAACAGGTGAGGCCAACTATGCATATGTACATACATATACAAGTAGGTATGTTCTACAGGCGTACTATAGAAAAACGTTAAAATTGCGCTGAATACGAGTACATTACAAAATGCATGCTCAAGGCGCCGTGCAACACAATAAACAAGACACTTCCCAAACTGGCCAGGTAAGCGGCGGCGTGCAGGTGTGCTAAGGCGAAATCTGTTTAAAACGGGAAACATAGCTCCTGGCGGGGCCATTATAATTTGCAAGTTTCCCCTTGAAATTACTTACAAACTTGTGAATTATGAAACGTTCGGAAAGTTCGGACGAGAGTGGGGTGAAATGGACGAAGTGAGCACAACAATGACGAAATATAACAGAAGGCGGGCGGGGGAGGTGCATCTTGTCAAAGTGCTAATGTTTAAGACGGGGGCTTTAAATTTTACTTTTGTTACAATTCAATCATTTTAATGGAAAGAAGCTTTCGGGCACTTAAAACTTGGAACAATAATTTTTGGACTATTTCAATAGATTGAGTTGTGCGCTCAGGTTCAGGTTGGTTTGCTTCGTGTCCCCGCTGTTATAAGTACTTTCAAGAAAATTTTAGTCGTCATATGAATAGAAATACGATAACTGTGAAGATATTCAAATCTACATAATTCGAAGTATCACACGACGCTTACCCCGTGCGCTCATTTCCGTTTGCCGAACGTGGCAAACACCACATCTCAATACTTATAATATTTGATATGAAATTAGATATTCTCGAACCACACAAAAAACCGATACAAGTCATACGAAATAATAATTTTGGAAACAAAGCACAAAGAAACATAATAGTAAAAAATAGTTCATTGATATTTGGAACAATGACGATCCAAGCGAACACGACAATAGTAATAAATCCTAGAAGTGTCAACCGTTTCGTTCATCATTCTAAATTGGTAAAAAATTCTAAGAAATAATTGAATATGGCATTCGGATGTGTCCGTTCTGATTTGGTGGCTAATGTGAAAATACAACTACAACAAAACAAACCTCTTCACGAAACAAAGTGGAATCATACATATCGCCACATTCATATAGAATGTAGCAATATGATTAAAATGCACAAAAGAGACTCAAAACAGAATCCTTTGTAAGAATATCACTTGCTTATTATTTCTTAAAATCTGTCCATAAAAAATCTAAATCCTTAATAACCCTAAATAACCCTTTTAATAAGTTCCTGTTGTTACCAGGACAGTATGAACAAAAGTTATACGAAGTGAATGCATGGCACGAGTAGATCTCGTATTGTCCTCAAATGTGATGATGTCTATAAGGATTTTTTAAACAAGCGAACCCTCTTCAAGGTTTGCATTCGACCGGTCTTAACATACGCCGCCCCAGTTTTCGCTCACGCATCCC
>DWDT01002275.1:0-14016 GCA_018245595.1 Microceris scylla | reverse complement strand
TGTGTGTGTGTATGTGTATGTGTGTTCAAATTCGATGTAAATAGTATAAGATTAGTGTTCGTCGATCTATTAGACATAAACCCGTGTTCTTCAAAAGCTGGTTGACATCCCAGGCGTGTTCAATCAGATTCAGGTTCGGATTTCTCGTGAGCAAGTCCGTGCGTTTGTTGCCAACATCTAGAAAATCCTCTTTTGTGATTTGTGATATCGTCACTCCACCTAACTGGAGGGCGTCCTTCGCTACGTTTGTCCAGTTGCGGTGTTCATTCCAGAACCCGTCTGCTCCAGCTGCTATCGGTTCTGCGACAGTTGTGACCAGCCCACTCGCAGTTCAGTCAACTAATCCTTAACAGCACAAATCTGGATTCGTCAGTAAACATTACTTTTACCCATTCTTCATCTCCTCATTGTGCGTGTTCGGGAGAGTAACGCAATTTGACTACCCGACGTTACCTTTCAACTTTTGGATCGATTCTCGTTAGCCCCTGAGCTCCTGAGCCCCCTCTTAAGTTCCTGATCTTCCTAAATTATACCAATTTTCTCAGAAAATTAAAAGACACGCTGAACTATAAAAGTGGGACGGTTTTTGTTTTTACTGTATTTCTTTACCTTCGGCCTTCTTCTCTTTTAAAGACATGTCATATGTACATTCTCTTAGTTTTAGCGACATGATCGTAATTCCACAATTGCGGTAGAATACGTGGAAGGATTAGACAGATTAAAAACGAAAATCACAATTAAGCAAAAGTAAAACAACCGGGAATTAAACTTGTACGTGAATATGAGGTTTTTAAAATTTAAATTTTTTTCTATTGCCTTGTATCTCATTTAGGGTTTCATTTCATGCGATATCAAAATATAGAGTTTTATGCACGTAACATTATTCGTTTGCAAGTTCCAGGTATTTTCGACATAAGCCCGTATTATTTGACTGCAAATGTACCTACATTAGAAATTCTGAGAACATTGGAAATGCGAATTTGAACAGAAACACGGCGCGGACTATAATGCATTAATTAATCACAAGGAAATAAAAGTTAGGACGTAAATGCATTATTCCCATATTATTTTGTTTGAAATTATAATGCGCATAACGCAGAAACAAAACACACTAAGAATCGTATAGAATTTAAGCATATTAAAACTAATTTTCTTAATGATATAACATATTCACAAGTTACGATTACATAATTACACAACATGTGCTATAAACATTTTGTTGAAAAGCAAGAATCCAGAGCACGTATAGGACACGAAAGATGCTATTTTTATCTTTTATTTATTTATGTACACACAATAAAATAAAGAAAAAATAGCAAGATCGGTTGAACAAGGGCACTCTATTTGTTCGACACTGAAATTACTTCCACCGGGTCCGCTGGTGGAAAAGTGTATGTATTCATAAAATAATAATTAAAATCTCGGTAACATTGAGTTGTGCTTTGGAAACATACAACCCTTGCACAAAAGGAAATTTAGAATAGATAGGATGATACATCAGGTTGAAATTAAATTCGGATTTCTACAGGGTTTTGTGACTGAGCCTTAACAAACTGTACTCAGAGGAAATAATAACAAAGAACCTCATAAGCAGCTTCCGTACGCTGAGTACAAGTCGAAGCACTAGAATTAACGTAACAAAGGCTAAGCTCACGGTCGATTGTAGAACCCTCAATTTGGTATCCAATATTACAGATACAAGCAATGCGGTCAAATATGTAAATACAAATGTTTGAGAACATGGATAACAGAAGAATTGGATAACGAAAGGGAAATCAAAACTCTATTAGTCGTCACTGGGAGTTAAGTCAATGAATAAAATTAAAAAGAATAAAATTATATACAATTGCAAATCGATCGTTCATAAGGATGCAAGGTTAGGGCAATCAGGGAAAATTTGTGGAGGCATCAAATATGTGGACTATATGTAGATGCATAATGTAAATATTTTTGAGTGAGCAAATTAAATTGGAAGAGAATAAGAGCTGTTAGTTAAATAGTGTGCTCATGGTTTATATACAAAGAAAAAGTTGACTATTTGGGAAATGTGCCGACAGACATTCGAAATAAAGGTTTTAGAACTTATTATGAAGTAAAATAAGCTGTTAAGAAAGGAGCCGATTGCATCAAAGTCTTGGATTTGAAGCTTCATAAAATAACCAAGTTTGACCGCACGGCAAAAGGCAAGAAGTATACGGAACTCCAATAAAGAGCATTAGTCTGTTGCGTGTGTGGGGTGTTTTCACGCTATGTTCATAAACGGTCTTAAGGTTCGTGTCTGGATTGTTTTTCATATAACATTGTTTGTATTCATCTCAGAATGATCTCAGAATCTAATTACAAAATATCAAAAAGCTTAAAGTAAAAGAGTCCTCATCAGAATAATTTAAAATGATTTTAAGTTAAAGAAACATGTAAAATAAAATCAAACATGTTTCTAAGCGTTATTTATTATATTGGTTAAATAAACTTGATACGCTTGACGTGATTGTAATATATGTATTTTTATAAACGTATAACTAAAAATTTACAGTACATTAAAAATACCTAAAATAAAAGTTTTAGTCAAGTATTACTTGGATTATAATTTTAAAGCTGAGAACAATTTGTTAATTATGTATTTTATTGTAAGTAATTTTAAATAAGAAACAGAAATTTAAAAAAAATAAAAGTTGCGAATAACAAATTAATATACATTACTTTACACAATATTTAACAGCTGTAGTAAAAATATATTACTTTATTTATTAACAAAATTAATAACAAAACGATCACAATAAATAGAAATATTCCTTACACGCTCATTTTGGAAAGTTTCGCTGTCCGAAGTTTCGGGCGTCGAATCGGCAGAAGTTCGCGAACCCGGGGAGACAAAAACGTAGAGTTACTGCGCAGCGAACGAAATCTGGGCAGTTGTGTTCGGAGCGGGCTGGCACGAGCGCTTGTTGCGAGCGAAGCGGAGCTACTGAGAGCTGAACATGAACCAATCGATATATCACCCCTCCGGGCTACGAGTTGCCAAGCACGGGAACAAATTTTCCTGAGATTTCAGTTTATTGTTCAGATACTACTACATAAAAAAATTATGTTATATAACATTTCTTAATACAACGTAAATGTAATGTCATTTTTTTGTACATCGCTGCAAGTATATACCTATGTGGTTATATATTTAATTTATACATATTTTTGAAGTTGTATTTTTTTTGACGCGTCAGGGAAAAATGATGACAGTAAATTTTTACAATGCGCGCGCACACCGTCATGAAAAACTGACACCACGAAATTAGCAAGTTAGCATTTTAGTTTTTTTTATGATATTTAAATAGCATTTATTTAACTAGATAATGCGTTATAATAAAACTCTCTTTCGATGTATTAAATAGCTTTTTTTTCTATTATTAGTGTCGTTTTCCTTACAAACATAGGATAACGCGAAGGATAATATTTTTAGAAAAAAAATTATCTTGTTACTTCAAAAAAGTATAACTTCTTACGTGCTCACACACGGTTTTTTTCCTTTTCTTAGAATGCCATGGATCTTACAGGTCTTTTATTCATGTATCCTTGCGTATGATAGACTAATCGAGAACAAAGTGCAAGAGCGCCCTAAAGACAATAATTAAGCTTAAGAATAATAGATAATGTAATACTCAGTAATAATTAAAAAAGATCTTGGGTAGGTCCAGAACTAGTCGCACAAAATTAAATCTGTATTAAATCAGTACATTCAATTATTCATTCCAGCATTGCAACACAATATATGTCATAGATTACTCGAAAATACGACTACGAAATAACATACTCGTCTAATGAATTCTTTGTACACACAAATTTTCTATAAGAAAGTCCCAAGGCCGGTATCCGAAGTAAAAAAAAAGTATAATAGTTTTGCTAATAATTTCGGCCATACGTGTTTTGATACTCCTGGTATGCATTGGTATGCTCAGATCTTAGTATGTGAGCTGATAGCATTTTTAAGATAATCATGGATAAACGAGGAAGAAATCACTTGCTAGGGGCAAAAAACAGAACAAAGCCATAACACGTTTAAGGACAATTGAGTCATCTTATAATATCAAAGGCAGCAAATTCAACGTGTTAGATTTTGTAAGAAACGTCAAAGTAATGTTTTTAAGTGAAGTAAGTATACTATTGCTTGGACATATTTATGGCATATTTAACAACATTGTTAGCATTTTTAAGCCGTTGACATAAATGACTACGGCTATGGGATATTGCAGGGTTTGACGCAATACTTATATTTCATATGGATTTATTGAACTATGTTCACTTAGTAACAAAAAAAGTTAATATTTCAATATTGATCAAAAGTGATTATTTGATATGCTATGCCTCTATATGATTATGTTTATTACGTTTTAATAAATTTGATTTGGCTTTATTTAGTACATGTGTAATATTGCTACGCTTCTTTTACTATAAATTTTCCTCTCATTTCTTCTACATACATATTATATCCGTTTCTTCATAATTTATGCTATGATTAAATGTTGACGTTAAAAACTATTTTATATAAAATGCAATGCCCTCCACCAATGCTTCCTGAATACGGTTGTGACGCCACTGAAGATTTCTACGAGTATTACGTTTCAATGTCACTTAAAACTCGACACGAATGTTAATGAGAAGTGTAGAGAAGAAATCATTTGGCGCCAACTGATTTTGCGTTGAGAATATATTTTACCATTCCTATTAGCGATACTTTGCACACTCAACTTCTCATGATATTTTACAATGTTTTAGTTATGCCATTTACAAATCTTATCACATCTTGATTATATTTGTATTTGAAACTGGAAAAACGCAAAAATTATTTTTTAATAATTATGAGAGATGAGGTGACGATATTAGTAAAAGGCACTTGGTTTGAAAAATATTGATGGAGGTGTGACGAGTCTATCGTGATCATTTAGACAGTAGATATAATAATGATAAAAAATGTTGATTAGGTAAATTAAAAGACTGCCTACTACTGTAAAGGTCCTCTTAGTTAATTTTTTTCTTAATACTTACGAATACCCCAATATTCCACTTTATATCGAGCTATCAGTGCTTGCATCCCTAACGAGGTAGCAGATTCCAAGCGATGTGTATAGTTATATAATGCTTATCGCCACTCCCAATTGCAATTCGCGTTCGTAACCTGGAGACTTGCGGACTATACGTACGTTAATAAATACATAAATATTATACAATTATTTTGCTCTCGTCTCTTTTCGTGCCAATCTTGGAAAGATTTGCTAGAGGAGATGATGATGATGATGATGATGATGATAATTATGGCGTTGATGATGATAATGAATTAATATGTAATAATTAATAATATCTTACAGACCACTAAATGGATTTTTCCGCAAAATGCGTTCCCTGTACAGACACGCCGCGCGCTGTGACGTCAGTGTTGTAAATTGGTAACCGCTAGTGGAAAATTTCCACGAATGTTTCCACCCTTCAAAGAGTACGTCAATATATCTATAAACCTGTTCTGTTCCCCCGTCAATACGCACTCGAGCAAATAATCCAATCGGGCTTTCATTATGATAACAATAATGATAAGTTTTCTTCACAATTTTTCAGAACCTTCTTAGATGCGAGCAATGGCGTACTGTTATGAGGCGGTCAGGATTCTCTCGAATGTCGATTAAATAAAAGTCGACTTTGTTTAGACAAAATATAGGACTTTCATTTCCACACGACTACAGAAACACACAGGTTCCCAAATCCAAGTTTTAAGTTTAACCGTCTAAACACTGCGAGGCTAGGTACTAATTATATTAACATTACAAATCGGTGAATTTATTTGTAACGGGTTAAAGAAAAATATGAATGGTTGAATATGTAGTAATAATGTTGAAATGCCGATTATCAAATTGTTAGGGTTATAACAGCCCCCCCGTTTGACGGAGCATTATCCTTTTTAAGTAGGATAAGCGTAGTAGAAAAGAGTTAAAAAGGAAAGAATATATACATATATTACAAGTATGATTGAAAATGAGTAATTATGAAAATCGAAAATCAATAGTGTAAACTTGGATCCAAGATTTTGTAATCTTGGATTTTAGAAAAATAATAAAGAACATCATCTGTTATAGTTATTTGCGAAAGGATCTCATTCATATTATCTAGCTCTGTGGTTAATTTCAATTTATTTTGATTTAATTTGTAAATAGAGGAATTAAAGTTATTAATGGTGGATTGTACAATATGAATGAAATAATTCTGTCTCACTCTTTTCACAAGCTTCGATCGCGGCATCATATTTCCGGTCGTCGTCTGCATCCAGAGTGCCAAAAAGAAAGTTCAGAATTTCTCCTCCTAATTCAATAGACCTTTTGATTTTGGTAGGTTTTTCAAAATGATATGCGATAGAGATTGTAATTTGATCTTGTCTGTTTGAATTAAGATTTCGATAGAATAAGTAATATCTTGGATGCCAAGAGCTGAAGATCGAGCTCAATGGCGTGGCATAGGAGAGGCCTATGTCCAGCAGCGGACGTAAATAGGCTGATGATGATGATGATAATGATGATAATGATGATCTTTACAACTGACTCGGCGATGCCTCCGCGCCCCTGCAGGCTTTGGGGATCGACGTGCCGGCTAATGATCTGCTAATGCTACTGGCAGTAGCTTCTAGAAGCTGTCGTGCGGTATCCGGACCTTGTAAAGGCCTTGCGCGGCACCATCGTCAGTTGTTTAGGGCTTCAATATGGCTACCGATCTTAATACGCTATATTGGAACCCAGCGGTTATCAGAAGCAACCCCAAAAACTCCCAAGGGTTAAGACGTCTCTTCCAGGAGCAAGACGTACACGTAGTGCTATTCGGGGAGACAAAGCTGCGTCCGACCCAGGCGTTCAGGATACCGAACTACTTCGTGTACCGCCGCGACGAAGTTTCGGAGGCCGGCATCTCATACGGAGGCACGACCGTCGCGGTCCGCCGGGATGTGGTGCACGAGGATTTGGCTTTCCCAGCGTAGGTACTCATTCATCTACTCTATCGAGGTGGCGGTGAGTATTGCGGGAAAGGACCTGCGGCTGATCATGACGCTTAGTTGGTCAGTAGTATCCAACTAGTCTAGCCCTTCGCCTGGTGGAGGGGATCTAATAGGAGATAAATAATAATAATGTAGGTATATGATCGGGAATAAATTTGACTGCGATATAATTATTTTCTGATAAAAGTCTTAACCTCCCAGCATAGCAGAAATATATTCCAGTTTCCTAGAAATAATATAGTTTACTATACTTACTTTTACATTACTTACTTTTTACTTTACCTACTTTTACTTTACTTACTTTTTACTCTACTTACTATGAAAAGTTTCTATAAACAAATACAAAATATTAAATTGGGGCAAAATAAATACATATAAACAGAGTTTATTTTAATTGATTAAAATTTATTTTAAAAACAATGTGATAGAAAAAAAACTTCAATAATAATCTTTCATTTTTGTAGTTTCTCAATCCTTACTACAAGCAACAATTTTATTTTAACTTATCAATTAAATAACAATTTAATGTAGGTATCTATATTACGCTCGTCTACCTACTACACCTTCGGTGATCGCAGGAATGAATTTACTTCTCATTGTTACAAATAAATTGTACCCTATTTAGCTAACAGAGCTCCATTTAAAAACACGAAATTAGGTTGCAATAAAGAATATGAGTCTCCTCTCATATTGAGACGGGGGGGGGGGTTAAGGCCACAGACGTTTTTATTTCAACCCAGGGCTCTTCTTTTTGCACCGGTAAATAAAGTGGTAACAAAAAGCACAGCGTATTGTTGTTAGTGGATTGACGGCAAGCTCCACAAAGTTCACTAAAGTTTGGAAAACCATTTTCGAATTTAAAAAAAAAAAGTTGTTCGGCCTTTGTTCTGCGCAGCGTTTAATAGTTTTGATTGGTTTGTTTGTCTTGTGGTTACGAATTCTGATTATTGTACAGTGTTCGTGTCGTAAATACTCACGTCATATAAATATTTGTGTTGTGAGCGCAATACTTGTTCTGTTTAGCCAATAAATAAACATATACATGTTTACTTAGAAAGTTGTATAATACCTTCAATTTGCTCTTATCTACTCGTATGCCTACCCCGTCGGTCGAATTGTTGCAAGCGAGACTATGCGGGTTGCTGCAAGAAGGGGGCTCTCCATTCGTTTTCCGAGTGGAGTTGCTCGAATTCAGGATTTATGTCCGGTGTATTGCAATATACTCACATCCTATTTCATGGTGGGGCGAAAACGTAACTGGTAAAATGTGGGAGTGTAATACACTTTCGAAAGCAGGCGTGATGTTATGCTATTATAATTAAAGTAGTTTATTAGTTTTGTAATTACAATAATCCAGATTAATTATTTCTTGATTCAGATTAGATGATGGTATGTGAAGTAATCCGAAAATTGTTATTTTTTCACAAAATAAATCATATCTGATTTTCGATGTGATGCTTGAAAATCAACATTATACTTTTTAGTGTTATCAATCCGTTAACATGGTATATATAGCCTTTTTACTTCTATTTTACTCGGTTTTCTGACTGACTTTTCGTTATGAATACACAAACATTTTTCTATATACATTAGGGTGACCCTTTTATAGGTTTTTTTTCAGATATCGAAATGCATAGGGTCTATTCCTTTTGAAACTACCTAGACCTACTTAAATACAAAATTTGAGCTTCCTACGTCAATATTAACCCGTGCCGACTGATCTCTGAAGGTTTAGACAAATCTGTTATTAACCCTTACTCATAAGTACCTATAGTTAAATCAATTGAAATATTTTTATTTTATATATAAAAGTCAAAACGAAAAGTTAACTATTTATTAAAATAATTAACTATTCAGACAGACAAACGACAGATTATGCAGGATACTTTCTTTTGAAGGTCTCTTTTTTACTATCTGGATAGAGATTTCTATGCTCTGGCAGACAGCGTAGTAAAAATTGTTTTTGTTCTTCCTTTGCAGTAATGAAACCATGAAAATCTTGCATAAGTTTCACAGCTCTTTCAGCTATACCATTAATTACTCAGAAAAAGAACTTTTCGTTTTTGCTTGCTTAAAGGTAACGTCTTCATCCCATGTAGAAATGTGTCTTTGGAGGAAGTTCAGAACAATTTTTAATCAAGAAAATAAATTTTTGCTCTTGATAGACATAAAATCATTTAATGATTTTCCTGAAACCAAAAATAAGGCAATTTTATCATGAGTTTAGTAGAAACACCATAAAGAATTTGTATAAAATGTATAAAATAAGCATATAATGAATAATAGGTACTTACCACACAAATAATCAGACAAATTATCCTTCCATGAAATGTATCTCTTCCCAGAATCATATAAAGCTTCTTTTTTAATTTCTCTACTATGTTACTCTTAGTTTGTTCATCTATTTCACTGTCAAAGAGAGACAAAATGGCGATTTCTTCTGACAAGTACCGAAGAGGTTGACTAAAGTCGGTTCTGTTTGTCTTTCTAAAAATTTGATTTGAAAAACTATTGTGTAAATTATCTGAATTACTATTTAATCTAACTCAATACAATAACTTTGAAGTTATTATTCGGCAGCGTCTATAATAAGAATATAGATTCTTATAATAATGTGTATAAAATTCTCGTTCTTATATATAAAATTCTCGTTTCACAATATTAATTACCATACTCCTCCGAAACGGCTTTACCGATTTTTACCAAATTTCATATAAATATTCAGTAGTACTATCTATTTTTCATACGCCTAAATGATAAGGGTTGCCCACCCCTAACATTTTTGTTTAAATTTTTGGACAATTTTTTTTATTTTTTATTTTCTATAATGTGGCATTAAAAATACATGAAATCCTAAATTTTTACCCTTCTATCACCAACCCCTATTTTGTAATAGCCATATTAGATTTCGTAGATTTAGTACTTGGTATAATATAATAAGTTCAGTACTTCGGTACTACTTAACCTATACATAGTATAAAATGAAGTCGCTGCGGCTGTCTGTACTAATTTTAATGTAGTTTTCGTCAACGGATAGAGCGGTTCGAGAGGAAGATTTATATGTGATTTCGTAATAACGCATTTTTGTGCGCTTACATTAATGCCCTTACCATATGAAATAGATCTAAATAATGTAGTACGGAATTGTATATTTTAAAGAGGTCTACAAAAACGTCCTTGATTGAATATGTCTATATCCTATAAATAACCCATGGTAACCATTTTTATCTTACACATGTTACAAAAGAGAATGGGTTATTTACGAAGTTATTTTAAATAATACGGTATTATTTTCCATGCAATGAAATACTTTAGTAACGTGGTGTACGTCATCATCATCATCATCGTCAGCCTCTAGATGTCCACTGCTGGACATAGGCCTCCCCTAATCGGCGCCATTCCTTCCAGACCTGGGCCTTCCGAATCTAGCAGCTTCCCGATGTCTTCTTCGTCTTCTTGTTGTGTATGTAATGTAGATTAAAACGGCCCTTTACGGAATATCATTAAAATGAAAATTTTAACAGATAGCAAAGATTTAAAATGCTAGGGCAAAGAAACAGATTGTTGGCGGGACGAAGCTCGCCGGGTCAGCTGGTGTTATGTATAATGTTCACCTGAGCTCAAAGTCATCTGTTTCGTATAGAATAGGAGTGAGCGATAAAGCTATACAGACTGCAATTGAAACGAATTGAAACTTCCTTAACTTAAATACTCGAACTCGAGAAAACTTTTTTCATTGAATTGTTAACTTGGTTTGAAATAAATACGTCTGTAGTTTTCCAATTGTTTATACTCATGTAATGTATTTTTGGGAAAATACAACTGAAACACATCAATCGCTTGTACACGTTTAATGGCTGACAACCAACTGACATTTGACATTTATATGTCACATCCCTTCACCACTATTTAACAAATAAACCTTATAACATATATCTTTTTGGTTTTAATCTAGTGTTCCTAATAGTGTATCGACGCACACCCTCTGGTACCTGTCACATTAAGATCACAAACTAATTGCGAATTTATTGATGGGGGTAAAAACCTTACAGATCTTTATACCGACTACCAGTTGAAATGCTTGAATGAGGGTGTTGAAGCTGATAAAATTCATACATATAGAAAAGTCTTTAATCAAGATTATAACATCGGCTTTCATATACCTAAAAAGGACCAGTGTGAGCTATGCATTAGCTTTAAAAACGCTGTTGATAAAACAACAGAATTACAGAACAAATACGACCAACACCAGCTTGAAAAAGATCTATGTCGCCAGGAAAAGTCAAATGACAAAAAAATGGTTCAGGAAAACTACATTGTAGCCTGTTATGACCTCCAAGCTGTGCTTCCCCTTCCGAAAGGAGATATATCTAGTTTATATTACAAATGTAAGCTAAATGTTTGTAATTTTACTATAAGTGAATTAGCAAAGGACTATTGTGATTGCTTTGTATGGAGCGAGGTCGAGGCATTAAGAGGAGCTAACGAAATTGTAACGTGTGTCTGGAAGTATTTGACAAAGAGAGCATCCGAAATAAATGACAATAATTTACGAATCACATTTTATTCTGATAATTGCTGTGGTCAGCAAAAAAACAAATTTATGTTTTCTATGTATGTATATGCCATATCAGTTCTCAAAATAAAGTCCATTACACACAAATATTTAATCAGCGGACACACAAAATGAAAACGATTCTGTCCATTCTGTGATAGAAAGGGCCGTCAAAAAGTGTTTACGTTCTGGCCCTGTGTATACACCAGATCAATACGTAACCATAATCAGAACTGCAAGAAAGAAAGGCAATCCCTACCAAGTAACTGAAATGTGCTATTCAGATTTTATTGATATAAAAAATCTTACAGAGGAATGTGGAGGTCAATTTTCAAAAAATACCGAAGGCGGTACAATTAGATTGAGTGATATTAAAATAATTAAATTTGAAAAACATCAAGATTCCAAGCACATTGCCATTTATTATAAAACTTCCTACTCAGATACAGATTTCAAAGAAATACAGTTCCATAATAACCGTTCCTCGGGAACTCGTACTAGCAGTAATCTTCAAAATTTACCCTTGAAGCCTTTATATCAATGTCGATTAAAATTGAATGACAGGAAAAACAATGACTTAAAAGAGTTTAATTTACAGTAATATAATACCTCAGAGTTACGCCTTGTCTTATTTCAATAATATCTTGTTTTAGTATTGTAATATTTATATTATATGATGGTTACTGATTTCGAAGAACAACTGTTTCAGAGTTTTTTTTAAGATATTTTGTTAATTTTTAATAAAACATTTATATTATTATTGTTTCGTTAATAGACAGTGATGCTGTGATTATTATTATGTTTATTTTTTTATATTGCAAATTTTCCAGTTGATTTGTTATATTTTTTGATTGTAGTTACGTAATAGCTAAGATAATTAATTGTTAAGATAATAAGATACTTACATGCTGTGATTTTGAGGCATAATATCTGAAGACTGATTGTTAAATAACTACCTATTCCAAATGATTGGATCTCTCTTTAATTTGTAATAAAAGTTACTAGTTTCGAATGCTTTTTTATTTAGTAATATTTTAATACCTATTAACAAATGCAAATTTTATGATTTTGAATTTAAAAGTACAATAATATTATTGTACTTTGAAATTTTTTATAGTTTTCTGTTTAGTAACACTACTGCAAAGTAATTTCATAGTAATATTCTAAATTAATGAACCAATAATCAATGGTATAGTGTTACTATAAAAATTAAAATTAAAATAATTAATACTGTAAATAAATAAAATAACTTTTTTAAATCAAACGTCAAAATATAAACAGAGATCTATCGTACAACCTCATTGAATGGCTTAAAGAATCCGGTACTCCGACTTTATGCAGTAAAAACAGTGACATTTTTCGAATATTGGCTCTCCTGTAAAATTAGATGTTTTTGTTTAGTACCGGTTTCACTTTAAAGGTGCGACATAATAAACTGATTAACCAGCAAGAAATTAGGCATTTCTGAATGAGAAATGCACATTGATTAGAATAATAGGCAGATAGATGGAGCTTGAAATGATATTGATATTGCAAGAAATATTTAAGTAAATTCTTCATATTATTGATTCTAAGAGAATATCTAATATAACTCAAGATTAGATAAAGTTATGTTTGTCTATCTTCTACAATATAACTCATGTTACCTCTGCATTCTGTTGGTGGGCTGCCCATCCAGGTTCTTTCTCCTCAGAACCACCTGCTCACCATTGTCCAACCCTTGAGTGTCTGTGTTTATTCTGAAATAAAAAAAATACTTTTACACAGGTTTCAATTCTTATAATATGATCAATTACTTCTAAATTGTATGGGGGGCCTGCTTCAAAGTATTTCATTGTTTCAGTGGTTAAACAATAGGACAACTGACCCGGGGATCATGGGTTCTTTTAGCTTTCTTTTTTTTCCCTCTGCTTAAACCCTTGTTTGTTTATTAAGGTTAGTAAAACACTGACAGAGAGAATTGTCACAATATTGTTTTATATAATGATTGCTGCACATTACTAAAGATAATGTAACATCACACCTGTTTTATTCTAAGGGATAAGCAGAGGAGTATAGTACATGTCCACATTTCACCACTTACGTTTACGTTTCACCATGGAATAGGTGGCGAGTGTGTTGCTATATACTGGGATACATCATTACTAAAGATCAGGCTTAAATCTGATGAATCAGTAGTAAGTCTGTGTCGCTGACCTGGCGGAGCCGTTAAGCGCGAGGTGGTGCGCGGAGTCGTGGGAGGCCGTGGTGGCCGTGGTGGCCGTGGTTGCCAGCGAGTCCGCGTCGGCGGCGCGCCGTGACCGGTCCGACGCCACTGAGCCGCTGTCTGACTGTGAGCCTCTGTGATACATGTATATGCTCATGTTGAAGTTTAGATTTTAGTACGAGTTATAATAAAATACACTATATATCTGTCCACAGTAGTATAGCTGAGGAA